>JBBBDQ010001351.1:6192500-6357500 GCA_037127315.1 Ascarosepion bandense
GTGTTAGTAATTTCGAACCGAAGCCTTTATTACAATCACTGGGGTATATGATTTTCATTTCTTGCGTAGTAGTGCCTCTTTTGGTAGTCATAAGTTATCTCCCTCTAACCCTGTAAGTTACTTGTTCACCACTGCTGTAGCCTGGTATTGAACTCACAACTACTTTGGGTCAAGTAACGGGAACTAACCAACCTCTATTTTCACTGGGCCATGTGTCCACATTGGAATTTTGTACTGACCCCTTTATTTGTGGATTAGAGTAAATTATTCTCGTTTCCATAAGTCGTGCCCCTTCAGTATGTGTCAGTTACTTTCATTTAGCTCAACACTTTAAATCGTGTAAATAATTAAAATATTTCATCTTAGAAATATAAACAAATACTTTTTCTTTTATTTCAATACTTTAAATATTTTATTTTATGACGAGTCTCCTCAAGAAATCACTCTATGGTAGGGCGGAATTAAAAGAAAAGATAACGCTAGACCAAATTGTTAAGTAACCTTGAAAATCATTCATCGTTCTTACTGGTGTTCAACCAATACAGTGCATAAAAGCCACCTAATGATTACTGAATGAGGTTGTTGAAAGTAGATAAGCGATGATCCTCGAGCTGAAGAGGTTTGGGTTGCAGAGATCAAATAAGTAGCCAGTCTGAGGAAGATGCCGTTCGAATGAAACTAGTTTCTTACCACTAGAATACAAACAAGATGAGGATGATTCAACAAGATATACGTGTTATGACAGGTCTTATAAAGATCTCAACTAGCAAACTGAATATCATTTGATATAAAAACTATTGAAAAAATACATTATCTATCTATCTATCTATCTATCTATCTATCTATCTATCTATCTATCTATCTATCACGTTCCAACCAAGCTTTAACTCTTCCTTTTACGTTCTGTATATTGACCTCGGAATGTGCGTTGTGATGCAGTGGATATCGTCTCGGGAATGAAAAATCAAGGACCGGATTTCGAATTCGAGTTGAATTCCTTGCATTCACTTTCACGCAAATACCCTTGGGAAAGGTATTAATCCGTCTCTTACCTCCAGTTATGGCTTAAATAAAAGGACAGATTGGGTTCTATAGCCTTGACTTGCAACCAATCTGCGGGATAATCAACTGCCCAGTCACTCATGTCCCTTTCGGGACATCATCGTCCAAGCGTCTATCACGTATAACATTTAACTGACTGATATTGGCCTCAAGTATTAATTAAAGTGCAACAAATATGAAACCTTTTATTTTTATCATATGATTTATATATTTACTTGAAGTTATGACTTTTAGTTTCCTTATTTTGTTAATTTTATTATAGTTCTCGATTTAATCATATTTTTCATTTATTTATTCGTTTTGTAAGTTTTTTGTACGGTCGAAATTTGGGTCTTGCGTTATAAGATTTTATCTAGCATTTTTACCTTGTTTTGAGGTGTGGTTGTAATCTTAGTAATTTTTTATATTGTGTGTTATATTAGGTGTGTTGTGATCTGCTTTTGAGACCCCATGTATATATTTATTTGTATTTTCATATATATATTTCCTTAAATTATATTTTGTATAAGCATCGTCTTTGTTTTCTGGGACATTCTATTTTTCTGTGACACTTTTCTATCTTAAAGTAGCTGAATATATCATTGTGAGATAGGAAATTTAAAATCCTTTGGGCAGATAGGAAGAGTGTTTGATAAACACTCTTCCCATCTGCCCAACCCTCATCCTCGGTATCCTTACTCATCTGTCACCTTCCTCCTGACATTCCCTATGTCTAACCACTCCTTCTCTTTACCTTCCCCTATGTAGCCCCATGCGCAATAGTGGCAGTGGAATGCCTTTCTTGGCGTGAGATGATTAAAAAAAAAAATCAACCTTCTTCACTTTTACAAAAATTCACAATAACGTGTGAAATCCAGAGTTTTCTCAAATAGAAAAAGGATTGACCAATGCTTAAAAAAGAAGTCGAAACCGGATTTCGCTAGTAGATGTTAAACTGATTTTCTGACCAATGGAATTGAGTTGCAAGACCAAAAGAGACTGAGCGATCTAGTGCGAATAATCTAAATACTATAAAATGCTCCTGATAATCGTCAGCCAATTAGTCAGGGATGGAAGCAGCAGAGACGACAAGATTAAAATGTAACGGGAGAAGCTTCGAGTAACCCGGATATTTGTCCTCTTTCTCCTTCTTTCTCGTGTGCTGATTCCATTTATTTTTTTCTCCCTTCAAAGACACTCCTACGAACAAACGCTCAAACATATATACTTACGTACGCATAAACTCTTTTCAAGGAATTAATATTATGAACAGTTGTCTACATTTCTTGATACCTTCGACTTTCTCATCGAACATTAACTAGTACCTCTTTTTGTTATCTATCCTTTTAATAGATTTCTATTTTAACATGAAAAAAATATATTTTATTCTTACACTATTCCACACAAACCAACCAACCTTCTGATACCAACCTGATAAAAACCTTCTGATAATTCTGCATAAAATTTGTAAGCTGTAGGGAGTTCGGTTATGTATCACACAAGGCTGAATCAAATAAACCATCTTCCTAAAGCTACATCATAATACTTTGTGGACAATTAATTTCAATTGGACATCCATACTTTGCTCTGAGTATTGTTTTTGGTGTACTAATGACTTTTCTGTTCTTTTCTGTTCTTTTTAATTTTAGTTAATGTTTTGTTTCATCATATATTAAATCTAAAATTTCCAGTTTTATTTTTGGCACCCTGTAATAATAGTGTCATATGCATATGTATATACCTATACACATGCCCCTCATATATATACACACATATATATATATATATATATATAGAGAGAGAGAGAGAGAGAGAGAGAGCATGCAGTAGAGTAACTTGGAATTAGTGCAACATTCATTTTTAATCTATTTACCCCATGCAGGATGTGCATTGTCGTGCAGTTGATATCGACTCGGAATGACAAATCAGGGAGTCGAGTTCGAATTCATGTTGAATTCCATGCATTCCCTTACACACAAATACCCTTGGGAAGGGTATTAATCCGTTTATTCCTTCCAGTTATGGGTTAAATAACAGGGCAGATTTGGTTCTATAGCCTTGCCTGGCAACTAGTCTACCGCAGAAAGCAATGCCAGCCTACTGCAAAATAATCTTCTGCCCAGTCAGTCATGTCTCTTTCGAGATATGATTGCCCAAAGCGTGTATCACGTATGGCACTTAACTGACTGAATAGTCGGAAACATAATTAAAACTTCTACTGGGCATAAAGTGGGGGATCGCTTTTCTATTGTCATGATGTAATAAACTGATCTCTAACTAATTATACTTAATATAATACTGTAATATAATCTATCTCTTCTCCCTCCAGCTATGAGTTAAATAACTGGACAGATTGGGTTCTTTAGCCTTGTCTGGCAACCAGTCTACCGCAGAAAGCAATAGCAACCTACTACGGGATAATCTTCTGCCCAGTCTGTCATGTCTCTTTCGAGATATGATTGCCCAAAGCGTGTATCCCGTATGGCACTTAAACGACTCCATGCAGTCCGATAACGTCACAAGGGCTACAAGAACTTATGATTTATGAGTTGTTTCCTGTGTAGGATTCGGCTTCCGGATCATTCTAATGTTTTTTTCTTCTTCTATTTTCAAGTAGCCCTTTGCGCGTTAGTGACGTATTCGCCTTGCTTTGGGTCAATCGATTATCTCTACCCCTACAAAAAAAAAAAAAAAACAATAAAAAACAACAACAAAAAAAAAAACAAAAACAAAATAAAACAAAACAAACTTATCTGTTTGTCAAAGCTTGTTTTCATGTAGTGACGATCACAATTATTTAAATTAATCACCATTTTCTTCCCAAATGGTTTCCCTGACCTTTTTAACATAAGGTTAAATGTCTTAATAAATAAAATATTCAACCGCTTCGCAACTACAACTTGAAAACTCATCTGGTGATCCCATCAAGAAAACGCATTTTGCCTCCAGGGGGCGTAAGCTACAAAACATCGTTACTCGCTTAACAAAGACTTCGATGTCTATTTATATTCGCCAAATGCCTCTATTGCAATTTCTAAAGAATTTATGCATTCTACTTTGCGTTGTGGTTCAGTGAATATCAGCTCGGAAGGAAAATCGGTGAGCCGAGTTCGAATCTCAGTTGAATTCAATGAATTCACTTACGCTCAAATGCCCTTGGGAAAGGTATTAATCCGTCTCTTCCCTCCAGTTATGGGTTAAATAACAAGACAGATTGGGTTCTATAGCCTTGTTCGGCAACCAGTCTACCGCAGAAAGAAATGGCAGCCTAATGCGGGATAATCTTCTGCCCAGTCAGTCATGTCTCTTTCGAGACATGATCACCCAAGCGTATATCAAGTATGGCACTTAACTGACTTTATAATCTGACATATTTTTTAATTATCTTAAACGTTATTTTAGTGGATAAAATTTTAAAACGTTATTTTAGTGGAAAAACGTAGAAACTACATTTATCGGTTTGCACGTGGGTGCATTATCTTTAATAATTTTTCTTGAATAAGCAAGCCGGTAGATTAAATATAATGTTGCTTAAAAAAGGAGCGTCTATTTAAATATATGTATCTTATGAAATAACGTTTGAAAGAATAAAAATATATAGAGTTTAGTAAATAATATCTAGGTGCTATATTTCTTAAACAATTCTGCACACGGCCTTGAACATTTTTTTATCTGACAACCCTCGAATTGAAAATATATTTTCAGTATTTCTTAACGTAGTTTTACTTAAATAATCTCGATATACTTCTCATTGTTCAAAGAAAATGAAGGTTATCATTTTACATTAATGTAACTCAATGCACTATTTGCATCATTTGGAGTATTGTCCTCATCATTACTGCCATGTTTACGACGTTTCGGCCGTTGTACGCTTCGGCTTTCTTCAGATGCTAGGAATTTCGACCAAAGTCAGTACACTAATAGTGCGTTAGTTATCCGACACAGAAATGCCACAACTCAGAAAAAAATACTGTGATTGCATCAGATTTCACTTTACCCTTGATCTGCAAGTATAGAATATGAACGAACAGGAGTATAAAAGGAATTTTTAAACATTTATCGATGCTTGGAATACAGCCGATATATGCACCTCCCTCAAGATTTTAAATCCCTGCGTTCTATCAATTGTTATACCTTTCTTATAACTTCGTTATTATAATTTTCTATTAATTATTATGCCTTCATTCAAAAACTTTTATAATATATTATACATTCACTATTATACCTGTCCATCAATTATTATACTTTCATTGTTATAGCTTTCTATCAATTATTATATCTTCATAATTATTGTGGGTGATGAACCGCACAAAATAATGAGCAACAAAAACACATATTGAGATAGAAAAATAGGTTATATTAGACGTCATATACAAACTTGAACACGGGTTAGTAAATCCAAGAATAATATTAGTAAGAAATGAATATATACAAGTCCTGAAGTGAAGTCGTTGGAAATATTATATCCGTGTATATTATTCTAGCTGAGTGGAGCTCAGAGCTAGTCTGACTTCTGATGCGGTAGTCTTTGGTTAACTTCGGTATCTCTCGGTAACTTACGTATCAGTTCCGGTACTCTCCGATAACTCTAACGGATCTCTACGATTACTCTCAACCCTCAACTTTCAACTGCCAACTGCTGTTTTCTCTATGGCAGGGGTATATGTATACTCAGTCGAGTTCTTTATCATATACAAAGGGGAGATCCCACAAAATATACTTATACTTTCAATCAATATAATTATACATTTCTATCAATACATTAATTTTTAATTAGACGGATGGCATATCAATGACTATTCCCTTGTCTCTCTTTTACTTCAGTAATAAATTTTTATTGTTTTTGTTAAAGTATATTCTTGAGGTTGGCTGAAGAATAGATCGACCGTAAAGATTTTAACTCGGTTTGGTGATTTTTTCTTCTTTAAATCGTGAAACCATTTGTTTCTTATTACTTTGCTTAGCTTTTGGAAGGTATGATTTGCTCTTCCAATTCGCCTTGAGACTTCGATAAATATTTTCTTTTTTGTTAAAACGATTGCAAGTATTTTTCCAAGCGATGTGACAGAATATTCTTTCAAAGCACTGGAATAAATTTTCAGTCGGTCAGTTAGTTAAGTGCCATACGTGATACACGCTTTTGGCGATCATGTCTCAAAAGAGACATGACTGAATGGGCAGAAGATTATCCCGCAGTAGGTTGCCATTACTGTTTGCGGTAGAATGGTTGCCAGCCAAGGCTATAGAACCCAATCTGTCTTATTATTTAACCCATAACTGGAAGGGTATTTGTGCGTAAGTTAATGCAAGAAATTCAGCTGGAATTCGAACTTGGCTCACTGATTTCTCGTTCCGAGCCGATATCCACTGCACCACAAAGGACTTGGACAGAAACATGATCTATTATGTAAAAATCCTTCTTAAAATATCTGTCTTTACTTCTTTTTAATGTTTCAAGGAACAATCGCCATCTTTTTACGGACATTTTCGTGTTCTCAATAATAGTCTAAAAATCTACTTTCTTTTCTTCTTCTCTTTCAGATTCAACCTGTGATCTGCTCAAATGGCGAAATTCATGAAATATGTTTTCCTCAGACTTGCAAACAAACTATTCTGATTTAAATTTAAAAGTTTTCAATTGAAATCCTCGAAGTAATTTTTCTTAACTCTAAATCATAAACTGTACACAAAACTAATGCAGATAAATTTATTTTTCTTTACTGAATTCTTTTTAAAAAAAAGACCGAACATCTAGAGTTACTTAGAAAGCCAACAGCTGTGACATTATTTCCGTTTATGGAAGAGTTGCAATCATATGGCGGCTGATCAAAACCTATCAGTAGGGTTGCTATAAAAATAAAACTACAACACATATTAATTCGGTATTTAATCTCCTTTGAAAAAGTCCCCTTCTGAAGCCAACTACTTTTTACACCGTCGTTTTCATTTATAGACGCATCACTGGAACTCCTTTTTGAGAAAGTGCGTTGGTTTGTCGCATTCGTTTGGATTTCCCCGATGTCTTGAAATCTTGTTCATTTTATATAGGATTTGATTTATGAATAGGAAATGTCGCAACGGGTGGGATATAGGAAATATGGTAGTTGTCGGAACTGGGGAATTTTGTTCTAGGCCAAAATATATTGCATAAGTCATGGTTACTGATGAAAACACTGTGGTGCGTTGAAACAACCATAATCCACACTTTACTTCCAAGCACGACTATAAACAACGGAAGCGAGCGAAAGTTTTATGAGTTTAAAGTCAGTCTGTGTGAAGCAGTCTCATCCTATATAGTACAGCTCCGTTACAATAGCTAGTGCTGATACCTTTTGATCAGACTTCGTACACAGGAAGTTAGCAAATGTGACAAAAAAGGACTACAAATAAACTGCAAGAAAACCGAATGCATGGTCATCAACAAAAAGAGCAGCCCAAAATGCCAAATACAGGTGGGGAATACTAAAATCAAGCAGGTATGAAAATTTAAATACCTGGGAAGTGTTCTAATAGAAGACGGAAAGTGCAACATTGAGATCTGAAGGCGAATTTTCCATGGCGAAGGAAACATTCCAGAAGCTGAGTAAAGTATTAAGACACAGGAAACTTTTACTAGAAACAAAGAAGAGAGTACTGGATTGCTATGTGATGTCAGTTCTTCAATATGGCAGTAAATCTTGGACAATATAATCGAAGATGAAGAAAATACTTGAAGTAACTGAAATGTGGTTCTACAGAAGGATGCTGCGGATATCATGAAACGAGCAAGTGAGCTATGGTGAGGTTTTGGAAAGGATGGAAACAAAAAATATTGAGCATCAGGAAAAGACAACTAAAGTTCCTGGGACATGCAATAAGGAAGGAGGGCTTGGAGAACCTGATACTAACAGACCAGAAAAGAGGGAAAAAGAGACAGAGGAAAGCAGCGGATAACATATTTGAAGGGCCTGAGCAGTTGGATGACAGAACGGGGGTTGCTTGGTGTTACAGGAGAAAGTGTGCTCAGAGCCACCAGGAATTGGAAGACTTCGAGGATTTCTAACAAATACTTTTAAAATTAAATAAGAACAGTTTGCTCGTATTTCATAAATTTCACCATTTCAGTAGATCACGGGTTGAATCTGAAAGAGAAGAAGAAAAGAAAATAGATTTTTAGACTATTATTGAGAACACGAAAATGTCCGTAAAAAGATGGCGGTTGTTCCTTGAAATATTAAAAAGAAGTAAAAACAGATATTTTAAGAAGGATTGATACATAACAGATCATGGTTCCGTCCAAGTGCTTTGTGGTGCATTGGATATCGGCTCGGAACGAGAAATCGGTGAGTTCGAATTCCAGCTGAATTTCTTGCATTAACTTACGCACAAATACCCATGGAAAAGGTATTAATCCGCCTCTGCCCTCCAGTTATTATCGTCTATGTCTTAAAAGGACCAGGCACATAGAAGAAGAAGAACAATAAGATATCTTAGTAAAATTAATGTCAATTCTAGAAAAATAAAACTGATTTCTGATATAGTGTTATAGGCAAAACGGGAAATTTGCAGATGTAGAACTTTGAGCGGTCGCCATTGAATGACTTAGCACATTTTCTAATCGTATAATTTACTTAGTGAGCGGATGAACCTGCTGTATTCGCTAAAAGATAAACGGTTCCAACTATTTTCCTATCCTCGCTACTTATTCTAAAGTTCTTTCTAAAGATAATTTCCGATTAGTTTTTATAGTCCTTTGCGTTATCATTTCATGGGAAAATTTTGCCAAAACTCTCCTGTGATGATGGACGCCATTGTCACGTGATACTTCTACCGTTTCTAAGTCTTTCGTGTGAGCTATTTTCTGGACAGCGATGTGGAAATTGATAAAAGACCTCAAATAACGATCAGTCTAAACAAAATGTAATTTTGATTGAAGATCTTAGAGGTAAAACGGTTTTTATTAGAGCAATAAAAAAATCGGACATTATAAAAAGAATCAAAGTGGAAAAGCCACAATGTGGTTGTTGCTTCGGAAATAGAAAAAGAAATTGTGGGAGGGAGTGCGAAAAAAGAAAAAAAGTATCATCAGTTTACCGATTAGCACGTTTTACTCATCGTCGGAAAATAAAATGATTGTATGTTCGACTTGAAAGGAAACACAAAAAAGAAAATATGGCCATTTCAATAATATATTCGGGCAGGTATATTTTCAGAAACAGATCACATACTACCGTAGATTCAATATTCCATTTTTTTTTTACTTTCTTTATTATATCCGTTTACTGCTGAATTAATTTTGATTGGCTTTTCATTTTTTTTTTTTAATCATAGCACCCCGAGCAAGGCGGTAACGCCACTCATGTGCAGGGGGCTACGTAAGAGTGAAAAGATTGGAAAAAAGAAAGCCGGAAACCACATCCTGAACAGGGAACAAGGGATGAGCGTCTACGCCTGTACAATAGACGTGGGTGGAGTGTGAACCGGGCGATAGTTTAGTCTATCTACTCCAATTGAGAAAAAAATGAAAAAGAAAAAAAGAAAAGTGAAAAGATTGGAAAAGAGAAAGCCGGAAACCACATCCTGAACAGGGAACAAGGGATGAGCGTCTACGCCTGTACAATAGACGTGGGTGGAGTGTGAACCGGGCGATAGTTTAGTCTATCTACTCCAATTGAGAAAAAAAAATGAAAAAGAAAAAAAAAAGAAAAGTGAAAAGTGAAAAGATTGGAAAAGAGAAAGCCGGAAACCACATCATGAACAGGGAACAAGGGATGAGCCTCTACGCCTGTACAATAGACGTGGGTGAAGTGTGAACCGGGCGATAGTTACCGAGTTGGGTGTGAGGAGAGGAATGACTATACAAATTAGACACTAAAAATAAGTTTGGATTCTTAAACAGTGCCTTACTTAACCCTAGAACACTAACCATGCGTATATATAGTATCCAAAATTTTCCTATTTTTAATTACCATTTTCACTACCTGGTTTTCTTTCCTAAATAATATGTTTTTGCAGTTCCTATTAGTTCTAACTCGAAGCATAAAGCTTGAAGAGTCTGCATGTAAAATATTTCAAATAAAGATTTATATTTATTTTTTTGTTGTTGATATTTTCCAAATGGGGTATGATATACCCATGGCTAGAAGTAGTGTAACTTTACTTTATGGTTAGTGCTTTAGGATTGACTAAACAGGTTAAAATAATATTTACATTGTTCGGATTGCTATCCCTTTCTTTATTGCCATACTCACGACTTTTCGGCTGTTGTACTTTCCGACCTTCTTCAGGTGGCTAGAAACTTTTATTTCAATCATATGAGTAGATTATTCTCGTTCAATTAATCATGGTACTTCCGGAAGTTTTTTACTCTCTCAATTTAACTCAAAAATTTTTTGGCCCCCAAGTATTGAACTTATAAAACTTTGGGTCAAGTCGCAGGATCCAACCAACGTTTTTATATACTCGGCTATGTGAATAAATTTTTACGATTTATAAACCTAATATGTAAGTAACCATTTTATACCAGAACTCACACTACCATCTTTGTGTTTGTAATTAGAAGTGGCATGGCTCATAGAACAAGAACAATCTACCCCAGTGATCGAAATAAAGGGTTCGGTTTAAAATTCTAGTCACCTGAAGAATGTCGAAGCGTATAACGGCTGAAACGTCGTGAATATTACAATAAAGATGAGGATCACACTCTGAACGATGTAATTAATATAAATACCTCATCTCAGAAATATAGACAAAGGCTAAAACGTATATGAAAGTGTTGAGGATGGAAATGTTTTATAGAGTTATAAAAGATTTTGCTAAGCAAACACCTCCAATAAATTTTAAAAAAAAATCTTCTCGTCCTTAGAATTTAGCATTGTTTTCCATAACAAGTGTGTATTGTACGTTCGCTTTCGAAATTTAAAATTAAACAATTTAAATCTTTTATGAGCAAAAAATTTAAATTGTTTAATTTTAAAATTAATAACTTTCCTGCCTACCGTTAGAATGGATGACACGCTAGTCTCCTAGAGAGCAACGCATTGCGACTCCTTGCTTTCATTCTCTGAAATTGAAAGCAAATAGAAGGACTACATTAAATTTATAACTGCATCTATTGCTAGGAATGTTGGTTCACTGTGTAAAGCCAGGAATATTTTCGCGTCAGAAATCATTTTTCACAATTTATAAATCTACCATTTGTCCGTGCATTGAATACCGTTGCCATATCTTGTCGGGTGCTCCTGCTATTCATCTTGAGATACTCAACAAAATCCAAAGAAGGATCTGCAATATAATCGATCCTGACTTGGCATCTCGGCTTCAGTCACTTTCTCACCGTGTGATGTGGCTTCTCTCTGTCTTTTCTACAAGTATTTTCATGGCAACCGCTCTGACAAGCTTTTTCCACTGGTACCCCACCACATATATTTGCTAGTGATACTATATTGGCATCAGGGTCTCACTTGATCCCATCTTGATCCATATTCATTTTTTATTTATTCTTTTCTTCGACATCCCATGTAATCCACCGCGCACCAGTGGCGGTTCTGCCTTGTTTAGGGTGAAATGACTAAAAATAATATGCATACAGGTTTCACAGAAGACCTGAAACCAGTACCATTATTCAATAAAGCATATATTGTACAGTTTCTTTTTGTAACTGTTCTGAATCTGAATCCAGAAAGTAGTCATCCCGAAGATTATCAGCAAGCAAGAATATCAGTTATTTAATAGGCTGCGATGTGCTGGTAGTGTAACGGATATCGGTGCGAAAATGCAATCGGCGAATCAAGTTACAATTGCTGTCTATTCTGTTGCTTTCACTCTCATACAGATTTAATTGGAAAAGAAATACAAGATAGTTCCTCTTAAATAATAGGGTAGATTTAACCCTTTAGCCTTGGGGGGAGGGTAATCTGTTTAAAATAGAAAAATCTGAATTGCAAAGAGAATAGAATGTGACAAGAAAATACAATACTATTTTTCCCTAAAATTCATCTTCAGTAACCAGTCAATAAAATCAAATTTGCAGAGAGACATGATCGTCTACGTCCTGATAAGAAATGCAGGCCAAAAAATGTTTGAGTATTTTTTTGCAGGAACACAGTCAGCAAGACATCCAGAGAGGAATGAATTCATCAGTGAAAAGTATTTGCTGACTAACACGTTACGGTAGACACCCATTTATTAAGTGTTTACATTAGTATGGCAACTGTGACGATAAAAATTCCTGCATTAGTCGGCCAGATTAATTTTCTAATCGTTGAACAATGCCAAGCATCCCTCACAGACGAATGTATGTGAAAAATTCGTCCAAACAATCATACCATGTAGAGTGCAATGGTTAAATTGTCGACATTTTATAATTTTTATTTCGCGCAAGTGCGTTACTTGATTTTGAATTTCTCCACTACACAGTATAGTAGGGTCAGTTGGGCACCCTCTGTAATACAAATAAATCCATGACGCAATTCACTCTGCCATAAATTTGGAAACGTCATGTTATACTGCTTAGCATTCACACCGGAAGCTTCAATACGAATACTTCAGAGTGTGTTGGTGTCGATCTGTGGACAATGCAGAGTATTCGGAAAGAGTTGGATGAGTCTAGTGGTGATTTCAAAAGTGTTTGGACTAATCAGTAATAATGGCAAAGTTGTGCCCAAACTCATCTTCCCACAAGGCATCAGACTCTACATCAAGTGCCTGGATGAGGTAAGGCTGCTCTGGGACAAAAGGAAGTTGCTGCTGGAAGACCCTATATCTGACAACAGGACTCTGCACCATGTCACACGAGCAGAATAAACCAGTCATGGACTATCAGACAATTTCTGCGACCACGTTAATAATGTGTAATGCAGAGTATTCAGAAAGAGTTGGATGAGTCTAATGGTGATTTCAAAAGTGTTTGGACTAATTAGTAATAATGGCAATGTTATGCCCCCACTCATCTTCCAACGGGGTGTCAGTCTCAACACGGTGGGCCTACATCAAGTGCCTGAAGAAGGTAGTGCTGTCCTTGATAAAGAGGGTGGCTTCTGGAAGGGTATACGCCTGGTAACAGGGCACTGGACCATGCCATACAAGTCGGAGAACTCAGTCATAACTGTCAGACAATTACTGCGATAACATCAACCCTTACATCTGGCCACCTAACTCTCCAGACAGCAATCATTTTGATCCTTATGTGGAGTGCAATTCAACCAGAAACCCACAAAATCCATTGTAACACCAAAGATAAACTGACGGCAAGGATCATGGCAACATTTGCCAGCTTAATCAAGGAGACTGTCCAGAAGAGATGCAGTAGAATCCGAAGTCGCCTGGAGGCCGTGTTTGAAGTCAATGGCAGTTTTCGTCATTTAACTCTGTGCGTTGTGGTGCAGTGGGTATCGACTAAGAACGACAAATCGGAGGGCAGAGTTCGAATTTCTGTTGAATTACTTGCATTCACTTACGCACAAATACCTTTGGGAAAGGCATTAACCCATCTCTTCCCTCCAGTTATGGGTTAAATAATAGAACTGATTGGGGTTCTATAGCCTTGGCTGGCAACCAGTCTACCGCAGAAAATAATGCAGGATAATCTTCTGCCCAGTCGGTCTTGTCTTTTTCGTTAAATGATCGCCCAAAGCGTGTATCACGTATGGCACTTAACTGACTGACTCTTTAGTATTTCAAAAATATTTTGTGTAACTTTGTTAAATATATCTGTAAAAATGAGGTGTCAATGTTATTTTAATTTTTACGTAATTTAGAAGAGAATTCATCCATCGTATCCTGTATATAACAATGTGCTGATCAATGAAGGTCAGGTTTTGGCAACAGATCATGCCGATATTTTCAAGATTATCAAAAACCAAAATATGTACAAAACGACCCCACCACACGAAAAAAAATAAAATAAAATAAAAAAATAAAAACACAAAATCATAAAATCACAGAATGAAAGAAAGGAAACAAAAAGAACAAAAAGAAAACAAAGTGAAGAGATAAAAGAAAAATATCTACAAAGTGAAAAAGAGAGATCAGAAGAAAGAAAAAAGAGAAAAAAAGAAAAGAATGAGAGAAAATAGAAAGCAAAAGAGACGAAAAGAAAAAGCAAATCTGTACAAAACGAGAAAAAGAACACAGAAAAGAAAAAAAAATACAAAAAAGATAGGGAAGAAAATGTTGATAAAGGCAGAATATAAAATAGATATTTACCATAATCGAATCGATTGCCAATGAAGGAAAATTATGCAGAGAATAGTAATAGGCATCAGGAGCAGTAGTTTGAATGGCAAGGGGTTAGTTGACGGGTCGGGTCAGTTTGTTCAGGAAAGGTTGGAGTCGATGGGATGGAAAGAAAAAAAAGATTTTGACATATAGACTTATAAACATGGGAATACAAGCCCTCATGCGTCACAGAAAGGAAAAGAGAGAGTAAGAAAATTAGGAAGGAATTGGATGAAAAGGTGCTTGGATGCAAAATGGATGGCCTTATTAACCTGATCTATCTATCTATCTATCTATCTATCTATCTATCTATCTATTGCAGATATTCTATCTATCTATCTATCTATCTATCTATCTATCTATCTATCTATCTATCTATTTACCCAGAATGTTCTATCTATCTATCTATCTATCTATCTATCTATCTATCTATTGCAGAATGTTCTATCTATCTATCTATCTATCTATCTATCTATCTATCTATGTATTTAGAATGATCTATCTATCTATCTATCTATCTATTGCAGAATGTTTTATCTATCTATCTATCTATCTATCTATCTATCTATCTATCTATCTATCTTGCAAAATGTTCTATCTATCTATCTATCTATCTATCTATCTATCTATCTATTGCAGAATGTTTTATCTATCTATCTATCTATCTATCTATCTATCTAATTATCTATCTATCTATCTATTGCAGAATGTTCTATCTATCTATCTATCTATCTATCTATCTATCTATCTATGTATTGCAGAATGATCTATCTATCTATCTATCTATCTATCTATCTATCTATCTATCTATCTATCTATCTATTGCAGAATGTTTTATCTATCTATCTATCTATCTATCTATCTATCTATTGCAGAGAATGTTCTATCTATCTATCTATCTATCTATCTATCTATCTATTGCAAGAATGTTCTATCTATCTATCTATCTATCTATCTATCTATGTATTGCAGAGAATGATCTATCTATCTATCTATCTATCTATGTAGAATGTTTCTATCTATCTATCTATCTATCTATCTATCTATCTATCTATCTCTTTCTTACCAGAATGTTCTATCTATCTATCTATCTATCTATCTATCTATCTATCTATCTATCTATCTATCTATCTATTGCAGAATGTTTTATCTATCTATCTATCTATCTATCTATCTATCTATCTATCTATCTATCTATCTATCTATCTATCTATCTATCTATTTAGAATATTTATCTATCTATCTATCTATCTATCTATCTATCTATGTATTTTAAGAATGATCTATCTATCTATCTATCTATCTATCTATCTATCTATTGCAGAATGTTTTATCTATCTATCTATCTATCTATCTATCTATCTATCTATCTATCTATCTATCTATTGCAGAATGTTCTATCTATCTATCTATCTATCTATCTATCTATCTATCTATCTATCTATCTATCTATTGCAGAATGTTCTATCTATCTATCTATCTATCTATCTATCTATCTATCTATCTATCTATTGCAGAATGTTTTATCTATCTATCTATCTATCTATCTATCTATCTATCTATCTATCTAATTATCTATCTATCTATTGCAGAATGTTCTATCTATCTATCTATCTATCTATCTATCTATCTATCTATGTATTGCAGAATGATCTATCTATCTATCTATCTATCTATCTATCTATCTATCTATCTATCTATCTATCTATCTATTGCAGAATGTTTTATCTATCTATCTATCTATCTATCTATCTATCTATCTATCTATCTATCTGTTGCAGAATGTTCTATCTATCTATCTATCTATCTATCTATCTATCTATCTATCTATCTATCTATCTATCAGAGATAAGCAAATTAAATATAGAATAGGACGCGCTGGATGTAATTTTGTCCAACACTGCAAATTGCTACAAACCTGACACATTAACCTGACAACTCTTCATGTTCATAAATAGCCTCGTCAAATCGACGCATTTATATGTAATTCATGCAATGCAGCCTCTTACTTAGATCAACTGTTAAACATAGCTTTGAACGAATTAATTCAGTAGGCCTTAGCGAGGACTGTTCTTCATCGAACCTCGTCGAATCGCTGTATAGAATCACAAACAAATGGTAATGGCATTATTAGTCGTTTCCTTACAATGCTCAATTGCCAGGTCCTGTTTCCTTAAATTCCATTTATTTTTTATGCTTTCTTAGAAACCCACTGTACCCCATTTTTGCATCTCATTGTCATCCCTTGCGTACAAGTAAATATGAAATGATTAAAAATTTACCTTTTGAAGAGGAACGTTTCAGGCACTGACATATCTAGCGTGATCGTTGAAGCAGTATTCACTCTGGTTTGCCGACTAATATGCAGGGGAAATGTGGTCTGTGTGAACGTATGCTGTTGTCGAGAGTAGGTTATGTAAGCCATTTGAAATGATGTCATAACAACCAAAAGCAAGCTAAATATGACAATTTGCTTCGATCTGAGACTAGACAGGAAATTTCACTTCATTCGCCGATTGCACTTTTTGCACCGATATCCGTTACACTACCAGATTCAGAAAAATTGAAAACAGAAACGGTACAATATATGTTTTATTGAATATTCGTACTGGTTTCACCCTATCGATCTGTTGTTTGTAACAGGTTTGCAGATCATCATCTGAACGGAGGAGGCACATGTATTGTAGGTTGTAGGTTATGTATGCTTGATACCTATGAAATTAATCATTTTACGGGCCACTGACCGAACCATTTTAAGTAATAAGACGGACGACGAGGCAGCTCTCATCTGAGTAAGATATGGCAATCACCTTGTGATCATTTGAAGTCGCTTTCAGAGTCCTACAGATGCCATGTAACCCAGTACTGTCTGCCGCATGATCCGGTAATCAGTGTATTAATGGATACCCCTACTAGTAGTCTCGCTGTACAAGTTGAATAGATTCGGTGATATCCTTGTCTTACTTACAAAAAATGTTTCAAGAGAAAACACAATGTCCATCCGTTCAAGTTTGTTTGTTTTTGAGGCTTAACGACCTATCATATGGGATCATTTTAAGGTCATAACCAGTGATTTTTAGGGTAAGGTTATTTTATTTTTACAACGTTTTTCTTTTCACGATTCATTGGGATTTGTTTTTAAGAGTAAGGTCCCCAAGTCCTACCCTTGATATTTAACCCATAACTGGAGGGAATGGACGGATTAATACCTTTCCCAAGGATACCAGTGATTAAGTGAATGCAGGGTATTCAACTGGAATTCGAACTCGGCTCACCGATTTCTCTTTCCGAGCCGATATCCACTGCACCACAACGCACATCCGTCACTATACGCTTACAGCAGCTGGTATTCCCAAGCGGTCACCCATCTAAGTACTGAGCAGGCTCAACGTTGCTTAACTTCGGTGATCGAGCGAGAACCGGTGTATTCAACATGATAGGCCGTAAGCCCCCATCCGTTCAAGCAATAGTGGCAAGTTATGAAATCTGAAATAAACGGTAAGATGAAGATACCATAGCTACAAGAACCACACAGTTTAGAATTGTGGCGTGTATTTCTGACATACACTGTATTACCATTAAACAGAAATGCAGCTTTATAAATTGTACGTTTAATCTTGAGTAAATTGAAGCATGTTTCTATCATGGCTTGACCTCGCGAAAGAAAGATTTGGGGGGCTTCTTCACATCGATTGAAGGTTATCAGATGAGCATGCAAGCGGAAGGGACCTGATTTTTCACAATGACTCCAAGATATGATCTGGGAGTTGGCAGGGATTCTTGCCTAGATGGACTGAACATGGGAGCAACGACGAGGTTATGGAGAGGATGGAAACGAAAAGGAAACTGAGACTCAATATCAGGAAAAGACAGCTGAAGTTTCTGGGACATGTAATGAGAGCTAATAGAAAATGATATTCTCGATAGACGGAAGGAGAGACAGAGTAAAGTAACCTACTTGATAGACTTGCGCAGACTGATGACGAAGCAGGGTTTGGGAGAGATAAGTGAATGTGCGTTGTGGTGCAATGGATATCGGCTTGGAACGAGAAATCGGGTAGCTGAGTTCGAATTCCGGTTGAATTCCTTGCATTCACTTACGCGCAAGTACCCTTGGGAAATGTATTAATCTGTCTCTTCCTTCCAGTTATGGGTTAAATAACAGGATGGATTGGGTTCTATCACCTTGGATGGCAACCCGTCTACCGCAGAAGGTAATGGCAACCTACTGCGGGTTAATCTTCTGCCCAGTCGGTCTTGTCTTTTTCGTTAAATGATCGCCAAAAGCATGTATCACGTATGGCACTTAACTGACTAACAATATTCAATAAAAAATGAACTTTGTGAAGCCATCTTCAGAAGCTGGAGCAACACCCCCGCACCTTAACGGAAACGCTTATTTCTAGCATGCCCGACAAAATTTTTGAAGTCAGCAAAAGCAGTGGAGGTAGACTTCATTATTAAATTTGGTTGTTAAATATTTTCATACACTTTTTGTACAATTTCGTAGAATTTTTGTCTCTGGTCTTATAATTTTGATCATGTGTAAATCGTTTCATTTTATAAAAAATGTAAATTTCTAAATAAAATGTTTGGAATGTAGCTTTTTGTTTCCATAACCTTTTAGATTGTAGTATTGGTAACCTTAAGTGGGAGGAGTTTAAAATCTATGCATAAAAAAAAATTATTTTTAAAGATTTTTAAGTGGTCTTAAATTTTTAATCAGGAGTGTATGTCTCTTTCGAGACATGATCGCCCAAAAGCGTGTATCACGCATGGCACTTAATTGACTGAAGTGAAGAAAGGGTGTTAAGAGCTACAATAGATATGGAGATGTGGAAGACCATGATCGCCTACGACCTGATGGTACACGGCACAGAGCAAAAGAAGAATCATCTCACGCAGTTATTTATTGACTAGACAAATCAGTTTCAATTATCGTTTGCCTTGGTGTAAACAGAAATAGGTTCACTGACAAGGGAAATTAAGGTGAAGGTTAAAAAATTTTACAAGAAAAGAAAACATTAATACAAAACTACTACGACTGCAGAATTTCATTGATTTTCAGTTTTCATGGGCCGATGCATCCTTGCAAGCGGCCCAGGCTTGCCGTTAGATGGATAATTTTTTACAGAGTGAACAACTCTAAATTGTTTGCTAATCCTGCTATCAAAATCATAGAACAGAATAGATATATATATATATATATATATATAGTCATCCGCAGACAGATCTGTTTCGCTGTATCACAGCTCATCAGTACAGTTAGACTCCGATTGCTTTTAACCCAGGATTGAAACCCGACCGAATTGGCGTCAGTCGGCGATTTTACCTCTGGGCGCTCGGTAGAAGAAGGCCGACTTTTTAGCGTGTATATTACCATTATACACGCCTAATAGCCAGAGTGCTCTAATGCATTACTGAATGAGCGATGATATTTCCCGAGTGTGTTTTCGCCTAAATGAATGCGACGAACCCGACTTGAATTCGAACTCGCCTCTCTGATTTCTTTTTCCGAACAGCAATCCATTACAACACACGCACATCCAAATATTTTCAATATATTGGTGGCGTATTGATGAATTTGCATGACACAGTCTGGGGTAAGAAAAAGACACTTGATACATTTATACATCACCGATTCTTCGATCTTTTCTCAAAACGGATTAACGAAACAGGTCTTCAGTGAGAATTTCATTTGCCACCAAATCTAAATCTCTTTTGCTCTATCTATCTCCTGTAACTCTTCGACCGCTTCTAAGCTGTTCATTGATATGTCCGAACGATAGCTCGTCACCTAATAACTGCTGGCTTTTTGTGACTCAGCCTATTTGCATCTCCATTGACGGCCTGTCAACCAACAGCAAGTAACATGTAACTGACAATTTTAGCAAGCCTCGTGACTATATAAACCCATGACCAGAATTTCCTACCTTAGTGCTATTTGAACCTGAATTTTTCAATTAATTTATTTGCTTCACTTACCTTCTCTATACTTATAAAAAGTGGATGGCTGCTTAGAAAATGCTAGATCATTTAGTCAAAGAAAAAAAAATTGGTCCCACTTGTTTTCGTGAATTTTCTATTCAGGGCCACGTACACACGACTGCTTCTTATCTTCTAAGAAGGTATCACTGAACAGTGAAAATGGATTGATAGTTCCTGTACTTCCATGTCCTGTCGGTGGTTAATTTCACGAGATATTAAAAGTTCTTTCAAATTTCTTTTGTATATGTCTGTGTGTGGCCCAGTCCTACGTCGGTAAAAGACGGGACTTTCTAAACTGGGCTGGGGTGGTCTTTTAAAGGCGATAATTTCCCATCCTCCTCTCGAAGTTACCCAACTTTAAATGAATTATTGCATTATATTGTTGATACTTAATATGTTTTTGACTGAGTGATAAAATTACTTCAATCCAATTTTATTTGATAAAAGCGATCGTATAGTCATATATACTACGATATCCGGCCCAGGATTCAGTACCTTACAGGCAGTATGATAGCTTTGTAAACCAAGGTATTTGTTTCTTTTGTGAGATGTCTGTTTCCTAAGGTCAATTTGCATACATTAACAAAGGCGTGATTAGTTAGGGCTAATTTCTATGTCAAATGTGGCTTCGTAATACAGGGTGTCTATAAAGTCCGTGTGCACTTTTTAAAAAAGTATCACTTTATTTCTATTTGTGATAGAAATAATCTGTAAAAAATATAAAATTTAATGTACCTAGTTTTAAGTATAATTATTGAAAAAATATTTACCACAAAATTTGCAACAAATTTTAGATAACTATACAAATGGATCGGAAGGGTTGGACCATTTTATTGGCCTCCAGATTTGTCTTAGATTTTTTTATGGGGACATGTGAAAACAATTGTGCATACAACCAAACCTACTTCGTCAGAAGATTTGAAAGTTAAAATAACTAATGTCATTTAAGGCATTACTATAAATCAGTTTGCAAATGTTTTCCGTGAACTGCAAAATCGCATTACCCTTTGTATTGCTGATGATGGAGGACATGTGGAAACTTAAATTAAATTTCAATAAAATCTTAAAAAATGTAAATTTAGTTCTTTTAAATGCTTTTTACAAATTATTTCTATCGCAATTACAAATTATAATTTTTTTTAAAGTGCAGGCGAACTTTAGAACACCCTGTATAAGTCGGTCTCGAGTTAGGTAAATCGGGCGATTTTTGAATTTGTTGAAGGTGTAGAATAAGGACGTTATTAATAAGTGTGGGTACATTTCTATGTAAATATACAGTGCTGTGCCTTCATCGCTTTTTGATCAGTTGCATCAAAGTAGCGGGCCAGGGTAGATGTTTTTCCACTTGTGGATATAAACGTTGTTCATGTATGCAACCTGTTTCACCATGATGCTAAAGTGTATTGAAAAAAGTATGGGTATCGACACAACCTTATTTGATGCTGTCTACGATTAATAGGTTTTTGGAGATATCTTTGCTATATATAATCTCATTGTCAAAAAGAAAAATAAAGCAAAAAAAAAAAAAAGAATCACTTGCAAGATCTGAATTACAGAGAACCAATATTGTTTACGTCTACGGCTATATCATGTTGAATGCACCAGTTCCCATCCGATCACCGAAGTTAAGCAACATCGAGCCTGGTCAGTACTTAAATGGGTGACCATCTGGGAATATCCTGTGCTGTAAACGTAAGGACCAAGGATGGTCTACCGGTCCTCAAGTTTTGGGGGTAGGGTGCAGGGCTAACAACCCTACCCCGTAAAAAACAGTTTGTTACAGCAACAAAAAGTTGCTGTCCTATGCACCATTGGGTGTGATGGACAAATGATGAGGATGATGAATATTGTTTACGAATTTACATGTCCTTTAAAGAACTGTGTTCCTGATCAATCCAAATTTTATATAGTTATATTGGATATACTATATGTTTAGCAAGAAGACTCACTTTACATTTCCCTGAACATAGCTCTATTAGGTCCCATTTAAATACACAGGAACACTTACTAAACTCTGTCTGTAAAATCAGTCAGTTAAGTGTCATATGTGTTATACACTTTGGGCGAAAGAGACATGACTGACTTGGCAGAAGATTATCCCGTAGTAGGTTGTCATTGCTTTCTGCATTAGACTGGTTTCCGACCAAGGCTATAGAACACAATCTGTCCTATTATTTGAATCATAGCTAGAGGGGAAGAGATGTAATATATTATTAAGTAGTAATTGGTAGGGTATCAGTTTATTACTTCATAACAATAGAAAATTGATCCCCCACTTTATGCCCAGTAGAAGCCTTAATCATGTATCCAGCTATAATATTCAGTTAAGTGCCATCCGTGAAGACGCTTTGGGCGAAAAAGACATGACTGACTGGGCAGAAGATTATTCCGCAGTAGGTTGCCATTGCTTTTTGCGGTAGACTTGTTGCCATCCAAGGCTATAGATCCAAATCTGTCCTGTTTTTTAAGCCCATGAACACAGCCAAGATGTGTTGACCATGTCTGTAAAATAAAATTATTATATCATTCAAGATAAGTACATGAACCAATCTATGTATTAAGTTAAAGTTAAAATAAAATTCATCCTCAAAATAACAAAAACTATATCCAATAATATTTGGATGGATAAAATATTTAGAAAATTTTATATAATTTATCTACTGAAAATTAGAAAAAATGATCACATGAAACTTGTATGTTATTTTTAACAAAACTTGCACACACACACACACACACACACACACACACAAATATATATATATATATATATATAGTCATCCGCAGACAGATCTGTTTCGCTGTATCACAGCTCATCAGTATGGTTAGATTCCGATTGCTTTTAATCCAGGATTGAAACCCGACCGAATTGGCGTCAGTAGGCGATTCTACCTTTAGGCTATGGGCGCTCGGTAGAAGAAAGCAGACTTTTCTTTAGCGTGTGTATTATCATTATACACGCCCAATAGCCAGAGTGCTCTAATTCATAACTGAATGAACGATATATATATATATATATATATATATATATATATATATATATATATATATATATATTACGGAGATTAACGAAGATTAACAAAACTTGGTTATAAACAACCGACAATTTGAAATGATTTGTTGGATCAAAATAATGTTCGATCAAAAATAATGTTCAAGCAAATCATTTCATATATATATATATATATATATATATATATATATATATATATATATAGGTATAGATGTCCAGTCCGAAAACGGCAAGGATAATCCAACAAGATTAACTTAATATAAAATATTAAGTGTTAGAGAGATCAATGGATACTATCCAGAGCAATATGATATTTATAAAGGAAAACTCAACACGTCATTCAAATTGGTTATAAATTATAATTCATTTCAATTTTTAAATGGAGTGAATATTGTTTAGTTTGATGAAATTAGCTAATTTCATCAAACTAAACAATATTCACTCCATTTAAAATCTTTTGTACCAAATGGAGTGAATATTGTGTGATCTGATGAAATGAGCTAATTTATCTTACTGAAATGAATTATAATTTATAATCAATTTAAATGACGTGTTGAGTTTTCTTTTATAAATATAAGCTAATATATATATATATATATATAGGTTCGTGTAAAATCTTCTGTACAATAAAGACAAAAGCTGATGATGGTTCGCCTGAAATTAGCTTATACCTCCGATATACCATGAATTAACGTGTCTGCCTTAATTTTTCTTATATATATATATATATATATATATATATATATATATATATATATATATATATATATATGAATATCAACTTAGAATGAGAAACCGTAGAGAGGAGACCAATTTCCAGTCAAGTTAAGTTAAAGTACTTGATTTTTCGGGTCTGATAAAACAACTTGTATTTTTACACCTGCCGAAATAAATTATAGATTTATAACCGTTTGATAATGTGTTGTGTTTTCTAATTTATATTTCATATTGCTCTGGATAATAATTATTGAGATCTCTATTTTTCGCTGTTTGATATTTTATATTAATTAGATGTTTTTTCTATCCTTTCCTTTTTTACGGGTTTGTTATTATTTTATATATTTCCTTTTATTCTTTTTATTTGTTTCTTTAGTTTGTTTATTTTTCGTTTTGGTTTTGTGTTATTATTATATGTATATGATAGTGTGCTTTTTATTGTGTGCTTCTTATTATATTATTACATATTATATTATATATATTATAGTGTGTGCTTATTATTGTGTGCGTATTATTATATTATTATATATTATATATTATCATATTGTGTGCTTATTATTGTGTGCGTATTATTATATTATATATTATATATTATCATATTGTGTGCGTATTATTATATTATTATATATTATATTATATATTATTATATTGCGTGCTTATTATTATATTATATTTAATATATATTAATATATATTATTATATTGTGTGCTTATTATTGTGTGCGTATTATTATATTATTATATATTATATATTATCATATTGTGTGCGTATTATTATATTATTATATATTATATTATATATTATTATATTAATAAATACTTTATGTGTGTACGTATTATATTATTATATATTATTATATTATAAATACTTATTATTGTGTGCGTATTATTATATTATTATATATTATATATATTATCATATTGTGTGCGTATTATTATATTATTATATATTATATTATATATATTATTATATTATTATTTATTATTGTGTGTATGTTATTATATTATTATATATTATTATATTGTGTGCTTATTATTATTATTACGTATTATTATATTATTATATATTATATATTATCATATTGTGTGTGCGTATTATTATATTATTATATATTATATTATATATTATTATATTGTGTGCTTATTATTGTATTAATATTATTATATTATTATATATTATTATATTGTGTACTTATTATTGTGTGCGTATTATTATATTATTATATATTATATATTATGTATTGTGTGCGTATTATTATATTAATATATAATATATTATATATTATTATATTGTATTATTATTGTGCGTATTATTATATTATTATATATTATTATATTGTGTACTTATTATTATTATTTATATTATTATATTATTATATATTATATATTATCTGTGTGTGCGTATTATATTATTATATATTATATTATATATTATTATATTGTGTGCTTATTATTGTGTGCGTATTATTATATTATTATATATTATTATATTGTGTGTGTGTGTGTGTGCGTATTATTATATTATTATATATTATATATTATTATATTGTGTGTGTGTGTGTGCGTATTATTATATTATTATATATTATTATATTGTGTACTTATTGTGTGTGTGCGTATTATTATATTATTATATATTATATATTATTATTATTATTGACATATTATTATAATATTATATATTATATTATATATTATTATATTGTGTGTGTGTGTGTGCGTACTATTATATTATTATATATTATTATATTGTGTGTATTATTGTGTGCGTATTATTATATTATTATATATTATATATTATCATATTGTGTACGTATTATTATATTATTATATATTATATTATATATTATTATATTATTATTACTTATTATTGTGTGCGTATTATTATATTATTATATATTATTATATTGTGTGCTTATTATTATTATTATTATTATATTATTATATATTATTATATTGTGTGCGCCTTATTGTGTGCGTATTATTATATTATTATATATTATTATATTGTGTGCTTATTATTGTGTGCGTATTATTATATTATTATATATTATATATTATTATATTGTGTGCTTATTATTGTGTGCGTACTATTATATTATTATATATTATATATTATCATATTGTGTGCTTATTATTTTATTATTATATATTATATTATATATTATTATATTGTGCTTATTTTTATATTATTATATATTACATAATATATTATTATATTGTGTGCTTATTATTTCGTGCATATATGACTTCTTATTATTAAATGTCTTTGTGTGCTTACTTTTCTTGTGATTATATATATTCTCCTGTTTTATGTTTGTATATATTTTCTCCTTTAGAATTTTTTGTACATGTGTGATTTGGT
This sequence comes from Ascarosepion bandense, assembly GCA_037127315.1. NCBI lineage: Eukaryota > Metazoa > Mollusca > Cephalopoda > Sepiida > Sepiidae > Ascarosepion > Ascarosepion bandense. The sequence goes on from JBBBDQ010001351.1 coordinate 6,218,818, forward strand.
GTATGTGTTCTTTATTTTTGTGACGCTTTCGTTATCTGTTTTTGCAATGTTTAATTGTACACCCCTCTACTCTTCAGTTAACCTTATTTCCTTTCTGTGACATTTTTTTCAATATTCTGAATTTAATTTAACATTTGATTTTTCGTGTTTGACAAATCAGTATGTAATTTTTACAACTGCCGAAACAATTTCTGAATTAATAACTATTAACTTATGTGTTGAATTTAATTCACAGTTGAATTGTCAACATGTAACCACAATTTTTTTCCTATCAATTTCGTATCTCAATAATTTAAATGCCATGTCACTAGCTATCGACTGTCCTGATTATTTGTCTGTTATTCTCGCTGCCAATATGCTGGTGCTGGGTGCTAATCTTGCCTGTATTTTTTAACATCTTTTCCAAAGTGTTCGAACATTGTCCAGTGTAAGTATAGCCTCTCTCTATCGTGACAATTTTTGTATTCATTTAGCGCAAGTACGGAACATCTTGAGGTTAGATGGCCTATTGTTTCTTGTTATTAATCATAGAACCTGCATGTTGAATGCTTAATACATGATATTTGTGCTGCAAGAATAAAGCCATCCGTTTCAGCTTTTAATTCAGAAGCTCGTAACCTTTAATGATTATTAACTTTATCAACATCAACTTTATTAGCAAGTTGTGGATATTAGCTATGCAGAGGTCTGTCTTGCCTTTCTTTTTCATATTTTTGCTGGAACAGTGGGTTCTTGGGTTCTGCTTCAGCTTTCTACAGAATTTACTTAATTTAAATCTCGTTTTTATTAAAAAAACCTTCTTTCATGGTTGAATATGCAACCTTTTTTTCATTATTATTATTATTATTATTATTATTATTATTATTTTAGACAAGGACAATGATACAAGAATTGACTTAAAAATAAACGGAAAAGATAGAAAAATATCAGGATCTTGCTAAAGAGCTGAGAAATGATAGATGGAGACTGAGTGAAGAACTAATTCCTGTAGTAATGGATGCGTTTGGAGCATCACCTAGGAAACTGGAAAAGCGGGCAGGAAGAATTAGAATCTAAGAGTGTCAGTTAAGTGCCATACGTGATAGACGATTGGGCGATCATGTCTCTTTCGAGACATGACTAACTAGGCAGAAGATTATCCCGCAGTAGGTTGCCATTGCTTTCTGCGGTAGACTGGCTGCCAGCCAAGATTATAGAACCAAATCTGTCTTGTTATTGAAACCACAACTGGATGGAAGAGACGGATTAATACATTTTCCAAGGGTATTTACGCGTAAATGAATGCAAGGAATTCAACTGAAATTTGAACTCGGCTCCCCGGTTTGTCGTTCCGAGCCGATATCCACTGCATCACAACGCACATCCGCAGTGTCAGATTTTCGAAAAACTGCCATCATTTATTTCAGTTCTCTAAAAAGTTCTTGTGTCGTGAGGCATTGTTGACAAAATATTTTGAGTCGTGAGGTAATGTTGACACAATACTTTGAGTCGTGAGGTAACGTTGACACAATGTTTTGGGTCGTGAGGTATTGTTGACACAATATTTTGGGTCATGAGGTATTTTTGACACAAGACTTTGAGTTGTGAGGTAATGTTGACACAATACTTTAAGTCGTGAGGTATTGTTGACACAAAATTTTGAGTCGTAAGGTATTGTCGACACAATACTCTGAGTTATGAGTTATTGTTGACACAATACTTTGGGTCGTTAGCTATTGTTGACAAGATATTTTGGGTCATGAGGTATTGTCGACGCAATTATTTGAGTTGTGAGGTATTGTTGACACAATACTTTGAGTAGTGAGGTATTGCTGACACAATACTTTGAGTCGTGAGGTCGTGTTGACACAATATTTTCAAACGTAAGATATTGTCGACACAATATTTTGAGTTGTGAATTATTGTTGACACAATAGTTTGAGTCGTGAGATATTGTCGACATAATACTTTGAGTTGTGAGGTATTGTTTACAGAGTACTTTGAGTTGTGAGATATTTTTGACACCATATTTTGAGTCGTGAGGTATTGTTGACACAATACTTCAAGAATAGAATTTCTATTGACCACATCAACGTGGGACACAAACATAATAACAAAGAAAACATAACTTAAAACTATATATATATAGCTCGGCGTTGCTCGGGTGTAATGAACGCGTTAAAACTAATCCATGGTCCTGGCGCTCAGACTCTTTGGACGTTGGCACGAAAGACTAAAAAGCAATAGTTGTTTCCTGTTAAAGCGAAACCGTAGACTGAAAGAAAAATTAATGGATGTAAGTCAAAATTTGATTTCCTGGTATCGATATGTAATAAGATGTTTGTGTCGTAAACTAAATTTTGAAGGCTAAATAAGTCCTCTGAGTAAATGGTATCATGGCTGAGACTACAATTATATCTACTTAAAGCCAAACCCGAAGCAAAAACTAACATAAAAGGGTTGAAAAAAATATAGACATGCAGGCGGATAAACAGTCACACACACAAACATCTTGAATTATATATATATATATATATATATATATATATATATATATATATATATATTATCGAGTTTCTGCACTATTGTAAGAACTGCAGCTTTGAAACTTCTGAATATCGTTTCTTATGTCTTTGTCTATGAGTGTATCAAATTGATTAAAATCGGACCACTCCTTATATAACCCGATTTTTCGATTATCGATTTTCGATATTTATAGAGGGTACCTCGACACAAAACCTAGTTAAGAACACTCGCAGACGCTTATAGCACAAATGTGTAAATTTTCAAGAAAATCGGTTCAGCCGCTTCGGAGTCTATGAGTAACGGACACACACACAGACACACACACATAGAGAAAAAGTTCCATTTATAAATAAGTTTATATATATATATATATATATATATATATATATATATATATATATATATATATTTACGCTCTCACACCCTGATTGAGCACTCTGGAATTATGCAAACTTTGAAAAACAGTAGCTACTCTGGCATGTACGCATCGCTCATTCAGTAAAATGAATTAGAGCACTTTGGCTTTTGGGCGTGTATAGTGATAATATACACGCTAACAAGTCTGCCTTTTTCTACCGAACACCCATAGCTCAGAGGTAGAATCGCCGACCGACGCCGATTCTGTCGGGTTTCATCCTGAGTTAAAAAGCAATCGGAGTCTAACCGAACTGATGAGCTGTGATACAGCGAAACAGATCTGTCTGCGGATGACTATATATATATATATATATATATATATATATATATATAAACAAATGTAAGTAGAATATAAGGAAAAGTTTTGTAAATATGCAAAAATAATAAAATCTTTCGGTTAAAAACAAACTTTAACGAGAGATCCTTTTTATCCGTTCGTTCGTTGGGGGAAGGGCAAATGTCCAATATTTACTCTTCATCTCAATCCGCCAAAATGTATCTGCTGAGCCTGGAAGTGAGGTCGTCGTTTATGCATATTTTTCCTTGAAGGGTAATTCATCATCATGCAGTGTGCATCATTTCATTTAAGAATGGACACTCAAAATCGATAGCGCGGTATTCGACCTTTCTCATCTTTCGATCATTCAAAGTATAGAATATTAAATCGATTACCTTCTTAGGAACATTTTCTTTCGGATGCATGCAGACACGTCTGTAAATTCGCAGATAAATGAGGCCTAGTTTTTTTTTTATGGTGGGGATGTCTTCTAATGTGTCAGTAAAAACTCGTAGTAGCATTTCAAGATTGACACAAAAACAAAAACATCAATAAATATTGTCTATACTTCTGAGATGAGGTACTATTTGCAGTATTTACATTATTTGGACTATTGTCTTCGTCTTTTGTGCCATTTGTACGACGTTTAATAATAGATCATTCTATTTGTACATATTTCTGAGATGAAGCAGTATTTTCAGTATTTACATTATTTGGACTATTGTCTTTGTCTATGTTGCCATTTATACGACGTTCAGTAATAGATCATTATATTTGTCTGTATTTCTGAGATGAGGTCGTATTTACACTATTTATATTATTCGGACTATTGTCCTCATCTTTGTTGCCATTTGAACGACATTTAATAATAGATCATACTATTTGTATATATTTCTGAGATGAGGTAGTATTTACAGTATTTACATTATTCGGACTATTATCCTCGTCTTTGTTATCATTTGTACGACGTTTAATATATAGATCATTCTATTTGTCTATATTTATGAGATGAGGTAGTATTTACACTATTTACATTATTCGGACTATTATCCTCATCTTTGTTGCCATTTGAACGACATTTAATAATAGATCATTCTATTTGTCTATATTTCTGATATGAGGTAGTATTTACAGTATTTACATTATTTGGACTATTGTCATCGTCTTTTGTGCCATTTGTACGACATTTAATAATAGATCATTCTATTTGTCTATATTTCTGAGATGGAGCAGTATTTTCAGTATTTACATTATTTGGACTATTGTCTTTGTCTTTGTTGCCATTTGTACGACGTTTATTAATAGAGCATTCTATTTATCTATATTTCTGGGTTGGGGGAGTATTTACAGTATTTACATTATTCGGACTATTGTTTTCATCTTTGTTGCCATTTGAACGACGTTTCGGCCGTTGTACGCTCCGGATTTCTTTAGGTGCTAGGAATTTGGAAGCGAAATCTTTATTACAGTCAATGGGGTATATCATTATTATTCCTTGCCTAAAGCCTCTTCTGGTTGTCAGGAGTTATCTCCCTCTAAACCTGTAAGTTACTTGTTCAACACTATTGTAGCCTTCTATTGAACTCACAACTCTTTGGGTCAAGTCGCAGGAATTAAGCAACGTCTATATCCACTGGGTCTTGTGTCATACATTGATGAGGACAAGAGTCCGAATAATGTAAATACTATAAATAAATATTTTTTTCTATTTTGTAGCTATGGATGCGTACAAACGAACACAACTTTCCACTATATATATATATATAAGCATTTTTAAACAACTGACACGGATATAAAGCCACTGTACAGTATATTTGGTTCTCAGTCTGTTTATCATTTATTTTTTTATATGCTGTGTCCTTTTTGGACGTAGGCGATCATGGATTTATACTTGCCCCTGTAGCTTGTCGCTCTTAATTTTTTTCCACTTGGTATCTCTTCCAAACTTAAGCTGCTTTCTGTGTCTCTCTTTTCATCTATCTGTCCTATGAGTATGGGGTTCCCTAGTCCATCTTTCCTCATTGCGTGTTCCACAAACTTCAGTTGTCTTTTCCTGATGCCAAGTATAAGTTTCCTTTTCGTTTGCATTATCTCCAAAACCACGTCGTTGCTTACATGTTCAGTCTATGCTATTCCCAGAATCCTTCGGTATAACCATATTTATGTTGCCTTGAGTCTCTTCTTTATCTTTAGGGAGATCGTCCAGAATTCGCTGCCCTATGAAAGGACAGATATCACATAATAGTCTAGTACTCTTTTCTTTATCTCCAACGAAATTTTCCTGTCATATAATACTCCGCTTAGCATTTGAAACGCGTCTTTGGCCATGCCAATCCACCTTCAGATCTCAACGTCGCACTTTGCATCTTCTATCAAAATGCTTCCCAGTAATTCATATTTAAATTTAAGACCAGTCTTCTCTTTTTTCATATGTCGTATACTTTCAGGACGTAGGCGATCATGGATTTCAACTTGTCCTTATCCCTTGTGGCTCTTAATATTTTTCCTCTTGGTATCTTTACCAAATCATACTCCGCGATTTACCTGCTCAAGCCTATGTAAGTTTTCCGCCGCTTTCCCCTGTCACGCCATCCGACCTGTGAGTACGGTTCTACAAGCACAAACTCTCTATCTCCTTCTGTTATCTATCTATCTATCTATCTATCTATCTATCTATCTATCTATCTATCTATCTATCTATCTATCTAATCTCATTTACATCTATCTATCTATCTATCTATCTATCTATCTAAACTCATTTACATCTATCTATCTATCTATCTATCTATCTATCTATCTATCTATCTATTTAAACTCATTTACACCTATCTATCTATCTATCTATCTATCTATCTATCTATCTATCTATTTAAACTCATTTACATCTATCTATCTATCTATCTATCTATCTATCTATCTATCTAAGCTCATTTACATCTATCTATCTATCTATCTATCTATCTATCTATCTATCTATCTATCTATCTAAGCTCATTTACATCTATCTATCTATCTATCTATCTATCTATCTATCTATTTCATTAGGATCTGATTTTATTCAGTAACAATTCTATTCCTTTTTTAATTGATTCTATTGATGCGATTTCGCTGTCATATTCCGACATGACTGCGATTCTTATTTTGAATCCGTAAAATTACCTTCCACCTGCCATTATGATTTGAATCCGTTATGATAGGAAACTGTTAGTATCTATTTTCGCTCTTAACGTATCTTTTATTTAATCTTATCTGTTACGATCTGAATATATATATACAAACATATTTATACGAGTAGACCTGTAACGTTAAAAAATTACGGTAAAGTATTTATATCAATATGCCTCCTAAAATGACGGCAACATACATATTGATGTGCCTTCTATTGGTTATCATACATTAAAACAAAGGAAAAAAGTAATCCGAACGCTTGAGTGTGACAAGGTATATATATATATATATATATATAAGAAAAAGTAAGGTAGACATGTTATTTCATGGTAAATCGGAAGTATATGGCCTATTTCAGGCGAACCATCAGTATTTTACAAAGGATTTTACGCGAATCTTATATTTCCGACTTACCATGAAATAACGTGTCTGCTTTAATTTTATCTTATATTTGCTCTATATTTATTTATATACATATATAGTTAGAGCTCTCTTAGAGAGTTCTCCTGCCATTGTATGTACAAGATACTCCTTTAGATTCTTCTACACCCACACTGCAAGATGATATATATATATATATATATATATATATATATATATATATATACTAGCACTATAGCCCGGCATTGCTCGGGTGCAATGAAAGCTTTAAAACTAATCCATGGTCCTGGAGCTCAGACTCAGCCTAAAGAATATTTGTGTCTATTTGGTGAGAATCGGATAAAAATTATGGATTTGTATGAAGGACATATGGACAGCTAAAGAGACACACACAAACATCTTGCTTTATATATATATATATATATATCGATTTTCTGCACTGTTGTAAGAACTGCAACCTTGAAATTTCTGAATATCGTTCCTAATGTCTTTGTCTATGAACGTATCAAATTTGAAAATTTGATTAAAATCCGGACCACTCCTTCTATAACCCGATTTTTTCGATTATCGATTATCGATATTTATCAGGGGTACCTCGAAACAAAACCTATCTAAGAACACTCGCAGACGCTTATAGTACAACTGTGTAAATTTTCAAGAAAATCGGTTCAGCCGTTTCGGAGTCTATAGGTAACGGATATACAGACACACACACACACACACACATAGACACACACACACAGACAAAGTTCCATTTATAAATAAGTTTATATATATATATATATATGTGTGTGTGTGTGCGTGTTTGTGTGTTAGATTAAATAAATTGCAAACGTTATGTCTGCTTAATTGTGGTAAAATCCGTTCATACTCACAGATAATATTCACGTATTATAATTAATTTTACAGCAGTCGTTTATTCACCTACCAGGCCATTGGTGTAATTTCAGAGAAAGGACCATTTCATAGCGTCTTATTTATTTTACGAAATGTAAACAACACCAGCAGCAAGAGTGTTCTATCTGATAACCGCTTCTAATGGATATAAATATACAACGAACTTTATTATAATACAAAGGATATAGCATAATGATGATCCACGTATACTGTCTTAATATATATATATATATATATATATATATATATATATAGGAAAAACTGCTAAAAAGTTGTAAGTTTAAAAATGTTTTTTTTTTGACAGTATTTATTTATTTCTATTATTATATATATATATTTGATATTTCAGACCGGCCTCGGCCTTTCATCAGAAACAAATGATTTTAAAATTTAAACTAGAAGCGTTCGTCGCGAGAGCGTTCGTCGAGAGATGTTTACATCACGTGACGTAGAAAGCGAGAGAGTTTTTTTAATATTTCTAAACGTAAACCGATCTCTAATAATACTTTTAAATGTTGTTTTAAAGAAAACTTTTGAAATGTATCTAAAAAATGTTTAACTATTGAAATATTTATAAAGATAAACAACATTTAAAAATATTATTAGAGATTTACATTTACAAATATTAAAAAACTCTATCGCTTTCTATATTTATATATTTAGTGTATCGAGGCAGCAAATAATTTTGTAAACAAATAATTTTGAAAACTGCGTTTATTATTTTTTATTATTTTTGGTAACTATTGCCGTTGCCAGGCAGAGTTTTATGTCAACACGAAATAAAATCGCCGGTGATGGTGGATGTTATTGTATTACAGTCTAAATAACCTCTCTGAAGATGTCTCATGTGAGCCGAAAGCTTAGAAGCAAATTAATAAAAAATTATCCAGGGTTTTTGTCTATATTTTCAACTGAAATTAAAGCCAAAATACGACGTTTAGAACGGCTCATGTTTAAACATAATAGACATTCATTGTGTCTTATATTAATAGTGTATATATATATATATATATATATATATATATATATATATATATATATTCTTGACTACATAATTATTACAAAAAATAAAATAATAAGCCACTGTTAAAGAGCGAACACGCGGCAAGAGCTTTCACATATATATTTATATCCTGCCACATTCAAGATTTAGTGATATATTTATTGAAAATACATGCATTTTCCACCATGAAAATAATAGACAAAAACTTCAAACTGTCGAATGTATCTTCATCAAAAAATAAAAATCGACACTAAGCCAAACTAATTATTAATATAGCAATAATATTCTAAAATGTCTATAAATGTAGGTCCGTAAAATATCTAGTTGTAATTTTTAGATGGAAAACGCAAATGTGTAAATAATTTTGAAATCGGTGTAGCTTTCTTACGTGTATGCTTAAAAGTCGTCATTGGTAAATTATCAATTCTTCATAACTGACAACTTTTCGTAACGGACAACTAAATAAGTTACTTTCTGAAGATTATCTTATAAAAGATTGAAAGTTCTTGGAACTTTAAAAATAAAAATAAATCTAAGACTAATAAAAATACATACACCGCTTTTCTTGCTATTCTTGTTTTTAATCGCCATACCAGGAAACTAATTCGTGACTACGAGAGGATTAAAATAAAATAGAGATATGTCTGAATTACTTAATGAAATATGAAGACATTCTGCCTAACTAAACACACACACACACACACACACACACACACACACACACACATATATATATATATATATATATGTGTGTGTGTGTGTGTGTGTATGTGCATGTATGTACGCAGGAATATTTTCAGTGATCAATCTGTTTTGTTGCCTGCATATATATCAATCATCTCACCGCATGTGTTTATAGTTACAAATAAATAATTACCTATACATCTCTCCAGCCAGTATGTTTTGAATAATGTATTTTTAATTCAAGTATCTATTTTTACTTACCGACCATTAAATAAACTACCCAAAAGCTCCAACAAGTTACTAAAAAGGTATTTTTCTATTGCACATCATTTTGGAACTATTTTCCATTAACTGTAAAAGGCTGTAGATTCAAATTAGCTGCAACAAAATAATTCTATTTCGTTGTTTTTCATTCTTTCATGGAATTATTTGCGCTAAAATTTCTGCTTTTCAACACCTCATTATTTCCGCAAAAATTTCTGGTAGCTCGTTCGAAATTAGAAAAATATGAACAGCAGAAGGAAAAAATGTTGGAAAGCAATTAAAGTTTTGACTTATGAAGACAGCGTAAACATATGGTTTTCTACAGGAAAAGGTCGACGTACTTCCAGAAGTAGTGATGAAATAGATTGGGCTATTTTCGCGTTTCATATTAAGTGAATTTCAGTTACCGTCTGCATGGTTGTTTGAACGGCCATTTTTTTTACCATTTTATTCCTTTATTTCCTTAAATTCAATCATTTGTTGTTTAATCAATTTTTTTTAAATTTTTTCTTTTTTATTCTGCCATTAATTAATTCTTCTGTCATACTTTAAAGATACCTTTTTTTAGACATTTCTTTTGCAATAACATTCACCCTATGTAAGTCCCAAGAGCCACTCGAAGTAAAGGGTTACAGTATAAGAGGTATGGTTCATGGGCTTATGTGGAAAGATAGCGGTTAACTCTAGACTTGAGCCTGTTATAAATCTCGAGGAAACATCCTCTTTGGAGTCGGTTCCACATAAAAACTGCTCAAGTGAAAGAAGCTGCTAGAGAAAAAGTTATATTTCACCGATGGAATAAGAAGTGAATGAGGTTGATTCGCTGCAATGTCGTATGGCGGTTCTTAGTCGGGAAGCTTAGAACAGGTGGAACTAAGGAATGCAGTTTGTCTGAGTTGCGAGTGGTTTCCGATTTTTATTTATTTATTTTAGTTTTGTGCGTTGTGGTGCAGTGGATATCGGCTCGGAACGAGAAATGGGGAAGCCGAGTTCGAATTCCAGTCGAATTCCTTGCATTCACTTACACGCAAATACACTTGGGAAAGGTATTAATCCGTCTCTTCCCTCCAGTCATGGGTTAAATAATAGGACAGTTTGGGTTCTATAGTCTTGGTCAGCAACCAGTCTACCGCAGAAAGCAAGGGCAACCTACTGCGGGATAATCTTCTTCCCAGTCAGTCATGTCTCGAAGAGACATGATCGCCCAAGCGTATATCACGTATGGCACTTAACTGCCTGACTGAATATAATAGTTGGAAACATAATTAAAACTTCTGCTGGGTATAAAGTGGGGGATTGGTTTTCTATTGTTATGAAGAAATGAATTGGTCCCCCATTAATTATTTCTTAATAATATAATACATCTCTTCTCCTTCCAGCTATGGGTTGAATAGCAGGAGAGAATGGGTTTTGTAGCATTGGGTTATTTAACGCCAAAAGGTAGGATTTTAAAGTATTTTTTATGTTATAGTGAGCAAGTTGATTTTGTCAGATTGTGATAAAAATTGTTTTCATTTTTTTGAAAAATTGAATATTTTTTCAAGTTTTGTGTTTAATTCGAGACATCTTTGGGGAACTTTTCTGTTTCTCTCGCCAGAAAATTCCAGACTCTTAGATTACCCCCAGTGTTTATAATTAGGGTAAGATTTGAAAGGAGGGGTTCCTTTTAAGGGTTTTCCTGTCAACTTGGCAGATGTTTGTACAAATCTTTTCTTTTTCCTCTTTTTCCCCCATTCTGGGTCTAGTTTGAGCGAGGCATTTATTTGGTTGCGAGGAGAGTATATTTTGTTTGGGGGAGGGGTTGTCTGTTTTGAGGAAAGGTTTGTCTGGTTTTGGGGAAGTTTATTTGGGAAGGAAAAGAGTGAGATCGTACTGGTGAAGAAGATGCTTTCACAGGGGTTTGTTTATCCGACTTTTACAATCGACGCAGGGGAGGATTAGGTCTTGGTGGAGGTAAAAGGGGCTTTTACCGCTTTCAATTCTGCTTTCAATTCTTTCTTTCTGATTTACTTTTCTACTTCCTCTTCTTCTTTCGTCTCTCTTTTTAGCGACGAGTAGCGAGGTGGAGGCATTTCCCCACACTCCATCCCGTGTTCTTCCAGAGGTAAATCTTGGGTTCTGTTGCTGCTGTATAGTCTTCTGCTGAGGTTTTGGGGATTATCCCTTCTCGAGAGATGACGCCCTCTTCATCGGGACGTTCTGCTCAGGAGGAGTGGAAGTTGCTTTTTCACCTCTCCTCATGACTTCGGTTCAGTTTTTTTTTAAATAGCTTCTTGGCTAGACATTTCTTTTACTGCTTCCGACGTTTTTTCTCAAACTAGTGTTACGGTCGGGATTAGGTCCGCTAGTGGATTATTTATTCACTAAAAATCAAGACAGAAACAGGTTAAAGAATTTCTGCTAACCATTTTGTCAATTCGTGCTGTACAAAACCTGCCATAAATAGGATGGTAGAAGAGGCACATCATTTCTGTGTACCTTAGGTCATACATACGAGGAAGTTGGGAACCAACAGATCTGTTGGCACGGCGAAGGAAGCATTCCAGAAACTGAGTAAAGTATTAAAACACAGGAAGCTTTCACTTGAAACACAGAAGAGAGTACTGGATTGCTATGTGATATCAGATCTTCAATATGGCAGTGAATATCAACAAAGATGCAAGGAAAACAGATCTAATTTGATTGTACAGTGTACGATCAGGCTACTCTTATGAATTGCATGTAACCGTTTTTTTGTATCTTCGTAGCTGTTTAACGCGTTTTTTTTTCACACAAATCACTAGGACAATTTAAAAAAAATGATTCATGCAGATCTTGGAAATATAGTGCTGACGGTCTAAAATAACTACGGCAGAACCTTTATCAGGTTTGGTTATATAAATATCACACTCTGATTTTGAAACTTTGATGGTCTGGAAATATATATTCCGTCAGGCAAGAAAATCTCGGTCAGCTGAAAGAGAGAAAAATTCATTAGAAAGTTGGATAAATCTGGATTTGCACAGCGAAAGCTTATCAGAAGAAAAAGGTTGGTGCAATTCAACTTAGAAAATGAGATTTCAAACTCAGTGCAGATTAATTTCTTATTAACTTTCGTTGGAGGAATGCAAAATTACAATCCTTTAGAAAGAACTAATTTCTCCATCTTTGTACGTGATACAGTAGACAGGTTGAAAATATGCTTATTTAAGTCACTATTTTTAACTCCAAAGCGTTTAGGAATTTAATAAATCCAATGAACTCTAAATTTCTGAGATGAGGTAGTATTTACAGTATTTACATTAAATTATTCGGACTATTGTCCTCATCTTTGTTGCCATTTGTACGACGTTTAGTAATAGATCATTCTATTTGTCTATATTTCTGAGATGAGGTAGTATTTACAGTATTTACATTAAATTATTCGGACTATTGTCCTCATCTTTGTTGCCATTTGTACGACGTTTAATAATAGATCATTCTATTTGTCTATATTTCTGAGATGAGGTAGTATTTACAGTATTTACATTATTCGGGCTATTGTCCTCATATTTGTTGCCATTTGTACGACGTTTAATAATAGATCATTCTATTTGTCGATATTTCTGAGATGAGGTAGTATTTGCAGTATTTACATTATTCGGATTATTGTTCGTATCTTTGTTGCCATTTGTACGACGTTTAATAATAGATTATTCTATTTGTCTATATTTATGAGATAAGGTAGTATTTAGAGTATTTACATTATTCGGGCTATTGTCCTCATCTTTGTCGCCATTTGTACGACGTTTAATAATAGATTATTCTATTTGTCTATATTTCTGAGATAAAGTAGTATTTAGAGTATTTACATTATTCGGGCTATTGTCCTCATCTTTGTCGCCATTTGTACGACGTTTAATAATAGATCATTCTATTTGTCTATATTTCTGAGATGATGTATTATTTACAGTATTTACATTATTCGGACTATTATTCCGAGATGAGGTAGTATTTACAGTATTTACATTAAATTATTCGGACTATTGTCCTTATCTTTGTTGCCATTTGTAAGTCGTTCAATAATAGATCATTCTATTTTTCTATATTTCTGAGATGAGGTAGTATTTACAGTATTTACATTATTATGTACGCGTCCGTCTTTTAAATGTTCTTCTATAGACTAAATAATATTTTTATTGATAACTGAATTTTCCATTTTCTTATTCAGCTACTCTCACAATGTCTGATGCCAAAAAACACACATGCACGCACACACAAACACAAACACCCCCCCATATATATATATATATATATATATATATATATATATATATATATATGTGTGTGTGTGTGTGTGTGTGTGTCTGTGTGTATGTATGAAATGATCTGTTTGAACATTATTTTGATCGATACTCGTATTTAAGTAGATATTCTGTTTATTAATGTTCAAACATATTTCAAATTGTCGGTTGTTTATAACCAAGTTTCGTTAACTTCGTTAATTTCCGTAATATAGACGTATGCATTGAGTTTTGAATAAACTGTTTGCCGTTTTCGAAATTTATAATTGAATACTGCTCATGATCGGAAGTAAAGTGTTTATAGAAACAGTGGGAACTCAGTTATCAACACTACAATGTGATTGTAGTATTCAGCCTACAATAGCAACTACTGACCAAGTGCTAATGCTTTTTTAAGATCTTCTTCTTCTTCTTCTTCTTCTTTTTCTTCTTCTTCTATGTGCCTTGTGCTTTCAAGACGTAGACGATCATGGCCTTCCACGTCTCCCTATTCCTGGTGGCTCTTAGCACGCTTTCGCCTGTAACGTCTCGCAGCCCCCGTTCTGTCATCCACCTGCTCAGGTCCTTCAAATATATTATCAGCTACTTTCCTCTGTCTCTTCTTCTGGCCTGTTAGTATGAGATTCTCCAAGCCCTCCTTCCTCATTGCATTTCCCAGGAACTTCAGTTGTCTTTTCCTGATGCTCAATATCAATTTCCTTTTAGTTTCCATTCTTTCCAACACCTAGTCATTGCTCGCATGGTCCACGATATCCACAGCACCCTTCTGTAGAACCAAATTTCAGCTGCTTCAAGTTTTCCCTTCTGTGTTTCTAGTGAAGGTTTCCTGTGTCTTAATACTTTACTCAGCTTCTGGAACGCCTCCTTCGCCATGCAAATTCGCCTTCGGATCTCTGTGTCGCACTTTCCATCTTCAGTTAGAACACTTCTCAGATATTTAAATTTTCGTACCTGCTTGATTTTAACATCCCCCACCTGTATTTGGCATTTTTGGCTGCTTTTTTTGCTGATGACCATGCATTCGGTGTTTTTACTGATGACCATGCATTTGGTGTTTTTGCTGATGACCATGCATTCGGTGTTTTTGCTGTTTATTTGTAGTCCTTTCTTGTCACTCTCTTCAGCTATCTTCTGCTGGAGGTTCTGCAGTTTCCTTTTCGTGTCTGCAATTAACACTGTGTTGTCTGCGTATCTTATGTTGTTCAAATTGTGGCCTCCGTTGACAAATGCTGACATAACATCTAGGGTCCTCAAAATATTCTCATTGTACAAGTTAAATAGATCCGGTGAAAATACACATCCCTGTCTATATACATGCAATTAAAAGATTAATGGGATTTCTAACACGTTTGCACCAGCCCCAATGAGAGAACATGATTAAATAAATGTCTATAAAATAAATCTAATAACTTTATTCCAAATTGTCTGAAAGAACATTTTAAATCTTCTACGAGGGTCATTCAATAAATAAGGTGAATTTTTCGGTATAAGGGCTTCTAATACAGATATGAGTTTACTTTTTTTTTTATAATTCAGCCTAGACTTCCAGTAGTGTCACACACTTTTCCCATCTATGTACAAACTTCCGTATTCCCTCAGCATAAAGATCTTTGGACTGATGTCTCAGCCAAAGGCTCACAGCACATTTGACTTTATCGTCACTTTCAAACTTCGTGCTCCTCGTGAACGCTTTCAAGGGACCAAACAGGTGAAAGTCTGAAGCTGCAAGGTCTGGACTGTAAGAGGGATGAGGAAGCAGGGACAACTCTTCTGCTTGTGCTCTGCAGTAAGCATCTTTGGCACCCACCGGCAACTGACCTTCGAGTAGGCAAGGTCATCATGAACAATTTTGTGTGCTGTCCCAACAGATACTCTTAAATTCTTGCAATGTCATCCACTGTCGGACATTGATTGATTTGATCACCTCAGGAGACATCACTTCTGTAGGCCTCCCAGGCCTGTCTTCATTCTCAACAATGTTCCGTCCTTCTTTAAACAATTTAGCCCAATTGTAGACATTTTGTTGGCTGAAACATGTGACAACATACACAGCTTACATTCTTCTATGTATTTCAACTAGTTTACACCCTTTAGCAACCAAAAACTTGAAAACTGACGTCTGTTCAATCCTAAAGCATGCTACTTGGTCGGTCATCTTTGTAAATCTCCAAAATTCTTAAAGTTTTTTTCAATCTGCAAAAAAAATGTAATCCCTTTGAAAAAGAAGTAAAGGAAAAAAAATATTACCCTTCTATCTGTATCAGAAGTCCTTATATCGAAAAATTCACCTTATGAAAAAGTGTCTTATTGTGCCTTCTTGGTCTAGCGTTTCCTTTTGAGATAAAATGGAAAGATTATATTGAATCCATTGCTAGGTCTACTACTAACAAAATGTGTCGGGTGAGACAATTTACACGCCCTAATCTATCTTACATAAAAGTCTACCATTCATCCATGCTTTAAATATTTTTGCTCTATATAGTCTGGTGCTCCTGCTATATAGTTGAAGATTCTTAATAAAATACTAAGTAGAATCTATAATGTTTCACTACAGAATCGATTTTACATATTTGAAAGTTTACCATTCATTCATACTTTGGATGTTGCTGTCACATATGGTCTGGTGGTCCTGCTATATATTTCTCGCACTCATTAACCCATGTATCTTAGTAAATTATAAACAGAGGTTATATAAAATAACCAATATATAAATAAAAATATCTAGCATTAATCCGAAACAAAGAAGAATCGGCTTCTTCCAATTCTTCACTTCCATGAATCTCCCAGTGTCTTGTATAGAATGCCTGTTAAGGAGAAGCATTTGGTCAGAAGATTGCCTGCGTGAAAGAGACAGATGCTATGAAGTGTTGGTCATGTGCCCGCAATGTCAAGCATTCAACTGAAATACAAATCAGACAAACGCAAGCTAATGTTGAATCTTTGGAATACAACGTTAAATATCCTTTAGACAAAACCACATATCATATAAAGATTTCGTTTTGTTGGAGCTTATCAAAAGACATACTTAGCAGGAGAGTTACTAAAAGTTTCACGGCTATAAACCGTTCATCAGCGGCTCAGAATAGGCCAGTTCTATTGTTCACGGACTTCTTCTAATATACACAGGGTGTAGATACTTTCATTCGCAGGAGGAAATATATATATATATATATATATATATATATATATATATATATATATCAAATTGATGAATAAAAGATCGGAAATAATCTTTAGATGTAATCACACGTATAAATACATAGTAGTTTCATCCAAACCTGGATGAAAGTGTTTTAAGATCCTGAACTAACTCCACCGTAATTTTAAAAAATTTTGGTTGTTTAAAAAATTCAGTCGCGCATTCGTAAAAATCACTGTTTGTACGTTTGAAAAACATTGGAAAATCTCTTTTTATAAATCATCTAAAGATGCTGAAAAGTTGAAACCTAGGTTGCCAAATGAAAAATATTCAAAAGTTTTACAATATAAATGCATTGAACTCTTTTTAATACAACTGAGGGCTCGTCTAAATTATTTATGACCAAAAACTATATATATAACAATTATCTTTCAGGGAATGCAAAATTAATGGCTAAAAGTAGTCATTATCAGAGAGAGAGAGAGAGAGAGAGAGAGAGAGAGAGAGAGAGAGAGAGATAATGTGCGTGTATATAATTTGATAATTTAATGTTGATATTTAGTGCCAAGATTTTTTTCAGAAGTTTTCTGATAAAAATATTTTGGCAAGCAAGTTTTTGTCGTAAAGTGCTCTATATCGAGATAGAGATATAGCGTTATTAGGATAACAGGATACAACAGCATTGGAAAAACCTTGAAGAGTGAGGACATCTAAATGGGGCTGTCACGAAACTTCGAAGTCTCTGGTCAATTAAATGACAAACTTCTCCTCATAAATTATATATATATATATATATATATTCTTAGACTCTGATTGATACACATTCCTATATACATTTTTTGTCACTCCTTTACTTTTTCTCTTTCTTTTCCAAGCAAATATTAATAATTAGGAACTACTTCCTTTTTATTTAATCTCCCTGCATTTTAATACAGTTGTTTAATTTAAAATTTTAATTTTAACTTTTTTTTATCTCCATGTAATTTTTGTCTATTTATATTTTATTTTTGATATACTAAAAACAAGTAGCTTAATATTATAAGAACACCCATGAGCACACCGAGTGAACTTAAATTAAAATCTCTTATGTCGTTAGTTTATAATATGCAACTGATGATTGCGTAACGCATGAAACTCCGAGTTGTACCATCGACATAGAATAATATGTATATTTATTAATATATATTAGCTCTATTTATACTACATCGAGCACGTTTTTTATTATCACCTGAATAATATTTTTATAGTTGGGGTATCTCCATATGTATATTTATAAATTCATATGACTATATATATATATATATATATATATATATATATATATAAAGTGTGTGTGTGCTTATATATATATATATATATATATATATATATATATATATATATATCGGAGTGAATACGGAACGAAGAAATAATTTTTACATCGTCCAAAACATTAAATTAAAACAGTGCTCGATATATAATATATAGAGCTGTGAATATTTATTATAAATTATATTTTAGAACATGTACATAATTTTTTTTATATATATCCACTACAAAGGTACATTTGTTTCGACATTGAAACTTCAATGTCTCATCAGGCGGTATGTAAAGGAATGGAAAACCTCTTTTCTTATATTTGGTCAGTTGTGTTGTTGGTGGGGGTTAGTGATAGGGGAACAAGTCACGTGTATTTACCGTTGGAATTTTGAAGAAAGTGGTGTGGGTAGTTGAAATGGTTGATTAATGAGAGTCTTTGATTTCTAGACAGATTTAACATTAGCAATTAGAGTGTAAGTTTGTATTATCTTGCAACTAGACTATATCCTTTGGATTTCTTAGAAGAGCCGGTAAGTGATGAGATGCTTATTTTGTACAGAATATTTTTGTATTTAAGCAGAGTCTATATAATTAATGTAACTTTGTACATTTAATCTTAATTTTGGATTTAGGAAATAGATTTTTCCTATTAAATTTTAAATTTTTAATTTATAATTAAATCACAGTTTGGAAACCGATTTTTTCTATTAAATTTTTAATTTTAAATTTCTTTTCTTATACTTGGTTAGTTGTGTATGGGGTGTTGGCGATGGGGTTTAGTGACAAGGGAACAAGTCTTGTTGATTGACCTTTAGGATTTTGAGGAGAGTGGTGTGGGTAGTGAATATGTTTGATTAATGAGAGTCTTTGATTTCTAGACAGATTTAACATTAGCAGCTGGAATGTAAGTTTTTATTATCTTGTGACTAGACTAGACTATATCCTTTAGGATTTCTTAGAGGAACAGGTTAGGGGTGGGATGCTTATTCAGTACAGAATATTTTTGTATTTAAGCAGGGTTTTTATAAATAATCTAAATTTGTATATTTAATCTTAATTTTGGATTTAGGAAATCGATTTTTTCCATTAAATTTTAAATTTTAATTAGATCACAGTTTGGAAACCGATTTTTTCTATTAAATTTCAAATTTTAATTAGATCACCGTTTGCGGTAAACTTTAATGTAAGAGGTAAATTTTAATATTAAAATTTTTTTCAGTAATATGTAAGCAGGTAATAAGTGCGTAATAAGTAGAATTTTATGTAGGAGGAAAGATTGAATGTTTGTATTTAAGGTAATAGGTGAATAGGTAATAGGTGTGTTGGTATTTAAGGTAATAGTTGAAGTTTAATGTGTGTATTAAGGACAGTTTTTATAATTAATCTAATTATGGATATTAAACCTTACTTCAGAATTTAGTAAATCTATTTTTTCTATAGAAATTTTAATTTTTTAGAAAAATTTCTAATCTAATTATGAATATTAAATCTTACTTTTGAATTTAGTAATTCTATTTTTTCTATAGAATTTTTAATTTTTTAGAAAAATTTTTAGGGAGTCCTAGCTCTGGCTTTTGTAGTAATTTTTAGCATGATTTTAATGTTGGTTCTTTAATGTGCTTGCAGTTTACTGTGGTTTCATGCCTCTGCTTTAAAAGCTTGTTACTATTCATATATTTAAGGATTTCAATTTTTTCTTGAAGACCAAGGAAACATGGTTCCTTCATAGATTTAGCTGTTCTTGCTTGTTTAAGGATTTTCCATTTAACTTTAGGCGTTTTATGTTCGTCTTTTAATTTCCAAAAGTATTTGGAGAGAGATGTCATGTTTTGTTTTTCTTTGTTATTGAAGGATGAGAGGTGATTGTAAAATCGCTTTTTAAATACGTTCATGGTATTTCCGATATATATTTTTTCATCCTTAGGATTCTCCATCGATGAAATCGAACACAATCGAAATTGGTCATGGGGCATTGGTTAGGGTTTCTACAGTTACAGAGGTTGTTATTATGGGGCGGACTGGTATTAGTGTTGGAGTTATTTTATTGTGTGCTTTTAATATTTTGCTGTTATGTACTTTCATTATTTTTTCTAGATTATGGGAGCGGCTATAGCTTAGTTTTATCATATTTTTATTGAAGATTTTGCTTAGAGGGTTATTTTTAGGGAAATGCTTATCTATTAGATTAAGAAATGTATGTCCCAGCTTGAAGTTCAATCAGTTAAGATCAAATATATATATATATATATATATATATATATATATATATATATATATATATATATATGTTACAGAAAATCTACCTAGGTTTCACCCTTCGGCTCGTCAGGGTAAAATGGCTTTTTCTGTCTTTGTTGCTCTACTTTCGTACTGAGCGCTTTAGTGTTAGGGTTTTCGTCTTATGTTTTTTTTTCCTACAAGTATTTGATTTTTGTTCATGTGCTTCGTTTGTTTCTTTTTTTTACTTCGCCTCCTTTTTCCCTCCGAGTTCGTCCTCGGT
Source organism: Ascarosepion bandense (assembly GCA_037127315.1). Taxonomy (NCBI): domain Eukaryota; kingdom Metazoa; phylum Mollusca; class Cephalopoda; order Sepiida; family Sepiidae; genus Ascarosepion; species Ascarosepion bandense. The sequence continues at coordinate 6,239,614 of JBBBDQ010001351.1, forward strand.
GGGTTTTTCAAGACGATCTAAATTATAGTATAACTATTACTAGTATTAGCGGAATTATTTCTGTTGCTATTAAAATTGTTATATATATATATATATATATATATATATATATATATATATATATATATATTAAAAAAGGATTAATTCAAAGATGTTGAATGGCCATTTCGATATGAAGATCCCCACGGGGGACGACACATCACCTCAGCAACAGAAAAAACCTTTCAGAAACTGGAGAAAAATTAGTCTACTTTTCCTTTTTAAATAGATTGCAAAGATTGCAAAGAAATTAAAAAATAAATAATAAAATAAAATAAAAATAAAAATAAAGGGAAAGAAAAAGAAAAAGAAAACGAAAACGAAAAAGAAAAAGAAAAAGATAGAATAAAATCAAATAAATAAGAAAAGAAAAAAATTGACATCGTCTGGGTTCGCAAAAAAAAGGGAGAATGTAACTAAAAATTAACAGACAGCCGAAGAAGAAAGGGAGGGAAAAAGAAAGAAACTAAAGAAAAAATTTTTTCTTTAGTTTCTTTCTTTTTCCCTCCCTTTCTTCTTTTATCTCTCTTACCACCTTTTTTCCGTGTTGCTTAAACTTACGTCGATTTAACACGGCTGTCTGTCTTGAAGTATCTGAATTAAAATATATATATATATTTTAATTCAGATACTTTAATCCAAGTGAAAAAAGCAGGAAGGTAAATTCCAAAAACCCGATCCTAATTAATATTAAAAAATTTATTTTAATATTAAAAAATGATACAGGAAGAGAGCTCCATGTAATAAAATATTACAGAGCAAATATAAATTAAAAAAGGATTAATTCAATGATGTTGAATGACCATTTCGATATGAAGATCCCCACGGAGGATAACACATCACCTCAGCAATCGAGAAATCCTTTCAGAAACTCTGAAACTCTGAAAGGATTTATATATATATGTGTGTATATATATATATATATATATATATATATATATATATATATATATATATATATGCCGGCCATAATTACTTGGCTATAATTATTAGATCACCCAATGTTTTTAAAAAAATGATGTATTTCATGCTATTTTTTGGTATTTATTGCAAAGTGAATAATTGTAAATGAAAATAGAATGGTTCGTTTGTTAATATTGCACAATAACATGTGCATCAAATGAATTTATAAATATTTCATAATTACCTATATTACAGTTTCATCAATGAAAAAATGAAAAACATTTAGGGTTATTCGTGCAAGTACATCTTTGCTTCCTTGCCTTGTAAAATTTTGCAAAGTAATAATAACAAAAGAACCATTATACTTTCATTTCGCAATAAATAGTAAAAATGGTATTAAATACATCATTTCTTTAAAAAAATATTGTGGTTGGCCTAATAATTTTGGCCGGTAGTGTATATATATATATATATATATATATATATATATATATATATATGTATATATATATCCGAGTGAGTACAGAACGAAGAAATAATTTTTTTTCACCGTCCAAAACATTAATTTAAAACAGTGCTCGATATATGATGTATAGAGCTGTGAATATTTCTTCCAAAATTTCACGGTCAACACGGAAGGCACATTCCCTTCATTATCAATAACCCCAACCAACCCCACAACAAAAATGTACCAAATATAGACAGCGGATGATTTTAGTTCTTGCCTATTCCTCCTGATGAGACGTTGGACACCCAACGTTGAAACAAACATATGATTGTAGAGGACATATATAGAAAAAATTATGTACATGTTCTAAAACATAATTTATAATATATATATATATATATATATGTGTATGTGTGTGTGTGTGTGTGTGTGTGTGTGTGTGTGTGTGTGTGTGTGTGTGTAGTTACGCTATATTTGTAGTAATTATTCCCAATCCGGATTTTATGGAAATTAACGAATTTCGAATCCTTCCAAATGATACACATTTTCATAATAAAAAATTTATCGTCAGGCCGATAGATATAAATATATAATACTGTTTAATTAAAAACAGAATATCTACTTAAATACGAGTATCGATAAAAAATAATGTTCAAACAAATCATTTCGTATTGTGTTTTATATATGTGAGATATCTAATAAATATCCGTTTTTACCTGTTTTAGTTCTGGCAAATAAACTTCTGATATAATTCGAGCATTGGTATCATGGAAAACCATTTTAAAATAGAAAAGATTGTTGAAGGGAAATTCAAGATGCAGTATAAAGGAGAGGATCAACAAATGATTGGCTGAGCTGCCATCACAAGGACCTCGTTAGTAAAGGTCGCAGCTACACATTGATCGTGTATCATAGTAAACAGGAAGAGTTCTATTGAATTTTATTTTGGTTTAACAGCCAATGTTGCATTTTCTTTTTCTATTTAGAACTACGAACTGCCGTAGCTGATATCGCGCCCCAAAATGGAATCAAGAGTCCGAATTCTAGCAGAAGGTGAGCATCAAGTGGCGACAATCTGTTTCATGCTTAAACGAGAATTGCGAGGATGAAACAAACTGTCTCCGCATGGTGTTGATCTCAGTGTCCTTATATATATATATATATATATATATATATATATATATATATCCCTTGTTCCCTGTTTAGGATGTGGTTTCCGGCTTTCTCTTTTCCAATCTTTTCACTTTTCCTTATTTTTTTTTTCAATTGGAGTAGATAGACTGAACTATCGCCCAGTTCACACTACACCCATGTCTATTGAACAGGTGTAGAGTCTCATCCCTTGTTCCCTGTTTAGGATGTGATTTCCAGCTTTCGCTTTTCCAATCTTTTCACTCTTACGTAGCCCCCTGCACACCAGTAGCCTTACCGCCTTGCTTGGGGTGATATGATTAAAAAAAAATATATATATGTATATATAGTCATCCGCAGACAGATCTGTTTCGCTGTATCACAGCTCATCACTACGGTTAGACTTCGATTACTTTTTCACTCAGGATTGAAACCCGACCGAATTGGCGTCAGTCGGTGATTCTATCTCTGGGCTATGGGCGCTCAGAGGAAGAAGGCAGACTTTTTAGCGCGTATATCAGCATTATACGCGCCATATATATATATATATATATATATATATATATATATATATATATATATATGTATGCAGTGTGTATATAGAAGAATAACTCTCTATGAGATCTCTAAATATATATGTATATAAATACATATAGAGCAAATATATGTAAAAATTAAGACAGACACGTTATTCCATGGTTAAGTGGCCTATTTGAGGCGAACCATCTTCAGCTTCCGTCTTTATGGTACATAAGGTTTTACACGAATTGATATTTTACACGAATCGTGGAGTGTAAAATCTTTTGTACAATAAAGACGGAAGCTGAAGATGGTTCACCTGAAATAAGCCACACTTCCATTTAATCACGGAATAACGTTCTGTCTTAATTTATATATATATATATTAAAAACAGAAATAGGGGTTGTTTCCAACGACGGAAATTGGTATAGAAGAAAAAGTGTGAGAAGTGTAGATTTATTGCTGCTTCTATTTTAATTATTACTTGCTTTTTGTATTATACATTAAGTGTCCATAATCGTACTTGTGTCGCTACACCTGTATAAATAGATTTGATTTCAAATTTCGCAAGTCCATGAAAAAACTTTAACGATCAACAAAGCCCACTGAGGAAACTTAACGTGAGAGTGTGAAAAACAAACAAAAACAAAAACACGCACGCATATGAACTTTCTGACGTACTTACCGTTTATTTATAAACGATATCTTGGTCATCAAAAAAGCAAACGGATCTCGACATGTGAAGTCACAAGTTTATTCGCCTGAAGAGAATCAACTTTAAACTCGAAACACGTGTAGCAACACAAATACCGTCATGCACAATTAATATATAATACAAAAAGCAAGTATTTGTATACATTTCTGCGATGAGATACTAGTTACAGTATTTGCATTAATCCTTAAGGACATATGGACACATTATTTATTAAGGACACATGGCCCAGTAGATATAGACTTTGGTTAGTTCCTGACTTGACTCTTAGAGTTGTGAGTTCAATACCCGGCTACAGCAGTGGTGAACAAGTAACTTGCAGGGTTAGAGCGAGATAAGTCATGACTTCCAATCTTTACGCAATGAATGAGGATGATATACTCCAGTGATTGTAATAAAGGGTTCGGTTCAAAATTTCTAGCACCTGAAGAAGTCCAGAGCGTACAATGGCCGTAACGTCGTACAAATGGCAACAAAGATGTGGACAATAGTCCGAATAATGTAAATACTGTAAAAAGCAAGTAATAATTATAATAATAGCAACAATAAATCTACACATTCAAGGCTTCTCGCACTGTTTCTTATATATATATATATATATATATATATATATATATATATATATATATATATACTAGCAGTATAACCCGGCGTTGCTCGGGTGTAATGAAAGCTTTAAAACTAATCCATGGTCCTGGAGCTTGGACTCTTTGGACGTCGACACAAACGGCTAAAAAGCAATAGTTGTTTCCAGTTAAAGCGAAACCGTAGACTGAAAGAAAAATGAACGGATGTAAGTCAAATCCTGGTATCGATATCAAATAAGTTTTTTCGTCGTTAACTGAATTTTGAAGGCTAAATGAGTCCTCTGAGTAAATGGTATCATGGCTGAGACTAAGAACTACAATTATGCCTACTTAGAGCCAAACCTGAAGCAAAAACTAAAATAAAAGGGTTGAAAAAAAAATACAGACATACAGGCAGATAAACAGACATACACACAAACATCTTGCCTTTTATACATACATATATATATATATATATATATATTATCTATTTTCTGCACTATTGTAAGGACTGCAATCTTGACACTTCTGAATATCCTTTCTTATCTCTTTGTCTATGAGTGTATCAAATTTGATTAAAATCAGACCACTCCTTCTATAAACCGATTTTTTCGATTATCGATTTTAGATATTTATCGAGAGTACCTCGACACAAAATCTAGCTAAGAACATTCGCAGACGCTTTTAGTACAACTGTGTAAATTTTCAAGAAAATCGGTTCAGCCGTTTCGGAGTCTATAGGTAACGGACACACACACACAGAGACACACACACACATACACACACAGACAAAGTTCCATTTATAAATAAGTTTAGATCTATATATATATATATATATATATATATATATATATTCTGAGTTGTGCCGAAATTATTGTTTCTTCAGTAGTTTTACTGATAAAAGGCACGTTGGCAAACAGATTTTTTAACTGCCCGATATGGTGATGGGGATGGAGCGTTCATAGTCTTAGCGTGAAGAATTTTTCACTGAAACTGAGAAGGTTTATACCGACTTCGAAGTTTTGTCAGGACACTGTTATGATGTACTCCGCAAAAGTGGCAAACTTTACGCATTAAAAATCTATAAATATATAGCGAAACAGGCTTGTATGTTAATAACTAATATATTATACTTTCATTACGATTGTACTCTAGAGAGGAAAATTTTAAGAACTGTTACCACCTCTGCGATTTAGTAATGAATTGAGTTCTCTTCGTGACTAGTGTGTGTATACATATCTACAACACACGAACATTTCCTCTTTCAAGTTCCATGGCTTAAGGAATAAGGACTCCGACTGACGCTAATTCGGTCGAATTTCGTTCCCGGCAGAAAGCAAGTGGAAGTCAGGACACACTGATGACCTGTGATAAAGCGAAACAGGCTTGTACGTTGATGATATATATATATATATATATATATATATATATATATATAATAAAAAGTGCGAGAAACCGTTAAAATTTTGTTAAAAGTGTAGATTTATTGTTGCTATTATTATTATTAATATTACTTGCTTTTTGTATGATATAATAAGTGCCCATAACACAACACAGGCGGTCACAAAATGCAAAAAAAAAAAGAAAAAAATAATAAAATAAAAGAGAAATCGTTGGGTATGCAACATATTATTAGAAAGAAAACACTTCAAGGTCGAAAACACAGATTCCTTCCTCGTACTTCTCACCTATGGAACTCCCTTCCGAATACTTGCTTTCCTGATGGCTACAACCTCGAGGAATTTAAATGTCATGTCAATTTCCATCTACTTGACTCTAGTCCATTCTACATCAACCCGTGTATCTTTTTCTTTCTCTCCACCTTCGCAACTGTCTTCACACCTGTGTTCTCATCCTTCTGTTGCCCTTTTTCGGACATCCACTGTAACGGGTTCGTCTTTCTCTTCACTCTCTTCTTGTCTAAACCTTTACTCTTATATAGCCCCCTGCGCATCAGTGGCGGTACCACCTTGCTTTGGGTAAAACGATAAAAAATAGATGTTTTAAGAACCTATTTTATCTCGATATTTAACCCATAGATAGGTAGAGAATAGATTTATTCATGCCTTTTCAAATATGAATGCGAATATAACTGATTAGAACTCTGTTAGCTGCTGCCTTTTTACCCCTTCGCTAGCAGTTGCACTACACCTCCAGTTCATTACGCGTATGAATAGACGTTTAAAATTACTGACCATGTAAGTGGCTTATTTTGTTATAGAAACTTGCATATCAGACGTTGTATTTTAAAAATGTGATTTAGTTTCTGACACAAACAAAATCAGATATGCACCAATTTATCAGGAGATTTTGATGTAAGCCTCGATGACAGATTATAGAAGTGAAATAAAACGCGAGTGACTGATGAAAACGTTTTGTTAATGGCAGAAAATGTGGTTGTCTGAAATTACAGACTGTGAAGAAAAAAGAAAAAAAAAGGCAAATTTAGAACGAGCTAAACTTTGATGGACTAAACCAAAAGAAAATGTCTGCCTCTTCACGATGTAATCAAAACATTTATCGGAAAATAGATTTTCCTTCTGCAGTCAGAGGCCATTTTCAAGAAAATTCTAAGAAGTAAATACTAGTGTTTAAGAAGAAAACATTTTATGATGTTAATGTAAGAGAATGAGATTTCCGGTTCCAGAAATAACGAATCATATGTTCTACCTTCATATTTATTTTTCAAATCTCAGGAAAATAAAAAGATAGAATATCAAACTATATAGAGAGAAACAGAGTCAAAAATATATTATTGTACTAATACTTCATGTGTAAGTAGACATGTTCCCAAAAATCTTTAAATAAGACATTGTCGGTTAGCTAATTTTAAGTCGAATCTACACCTGCGTTATTTATAAATGAATTTTGTATGGAACACTCAATGAGGATTGACTTCACTATTCTGTAGAATAACCTCGATAGCCATTACTCTGTAATAATGATCTCACTAGCCATTAATCTGTAAGAATAACTGCGCTAGCCATTATTCTGTAAGAATGACCTCGCTAGCCATTATTCTGCAAGAATGACCTCACTAGCCATTACTCTGTAAAAATGACCTCGCTAGTCATTACACTGTAAGAATGACCTCTCTAGCCATTACTCTGTAAGAATGGCCTCTCTAGCCATTACTCTGTGAGAATGACTTCGCTAGCCATTACTCAGTAAGAATGACTTAGTTAGCCATTATTCTGTAAGAACGACCTAACTAGCCATTACTCTGTAAAAATGACCTCGCTAGCCATTACTTCCCGCTGTGGCTGCTATACAAAAATGATACTGAATGAATGACAAACATTAAGGAATCAACTGATATTGTATTAAAAACTAAAATAGAGTGTTACTGCCATTATCTTGGCTGGAACCGCCCAATCTTTACTTGCTTTTTTAAAGAGTTCAAAAGTATCTAAGCGGACTTGTTGGTGATTAATTATTTAAACCCCTACAATCCTTTTTGAACACATGAAACGTCACTAGCCTCTGACTGCTCGATCGCTATTTCCGTGACTGCTACGTGATGTCAGTTCTTCAATACGGCAGTGAATGCTGGACAATATCATTGAAAATGAGGACAAAACTGGAAGCGGCCGAAATGTGGTTCTACAGAAGGATGCTACGGATATCGTGAACTGAGCATACAAGCAACGACGAGGTGTTAGAAAGAATGGCAACAAAAAGGAGACAGAGGAAGGCAGCGGATAACATATTTGCAGGGCCTGATCAGGTGGATGACGGAACGGGGGTTGCCATGAGCAACAGGAGCAAACATACTAAGAGCCACAAGGGATAGGGAGAGGTGGAGAGCCATGATCGCCTACGTCCTGAAGGGACAGGGCACATAAAAGAAGAAGAAGTTCTAATTAACGACATTCCCTAGTTTATTAGCAGTCGCCTTTATAACTTTATAGGCGATCATGGCTTTCCACATCTACCTCTCTATCAGGCTTTCAGCATACCTTCTCCCGTTACACCATGCAACCCTCGTTCCGTCATTCACCTTCAAATATGTTATCCACTGCTTTCCCCGGTATATTTTTCCATCTATCTGACTTGTTAGTATCAAGTTCTCCAAGCCCTCCTTCCTCAATACATGTCCCAGGAACTTTAGCTGTCTCTTCCTGATGCTCAGTATTAATTTCGTTTTCGTTTCCATCCTTTCCAAAACCTCATCATTACTCACAGGCTCGATCTTTATATTCACAGCAGCCTTCTGTAGAACCACATTTCAGTTGCCTCAAGTTTTTCCTTCATCTTTGATGGTATTGTTTAGCATCCACTGCCATATTGAAGAACCGACATCACATAGCAATCTAGTACTCTCTTCTTTGTTTCTAGCGAAAATGTTCTGTTTCTTAATACGTTACTCAACTCCTGGAATGCGTCCTTCGCCACACCAATTCGCCTTCGGATCTCAGTGTCGCATTTTCCGTCTTCTGTTAGAACACATCCTAAGTATTTAAATCTTTGTACATGCTTAATTTTTGTATCCCCCACCTGTATTTGGCATTTTGGGCTGCCCTCTGATATTACAACCTTAAATGATTATTTATTTGGCTCTTTAAAAATGTGTCCCAAACAAAAGCCGAAATTACTTCTCTGGATAATTACCAAACAAAGTGCGCCTTTGTTGAAAAAAATGATGAAACCATGATGAGAAATGCCAGAATAAGTGTTGGTAAATCTAGTGTTCAATTCCAGACGATGGTGTTTATCATCGTCTACTTTATTACCAAGACTCGATATCGATATCTTGAAAAAGTTGACCGATATTAACTATGCAGATGACTTTGATATCATGGCGAACACCATAATAATATATTTTCAGTGTTTGTGTTTTTTTAATGTTTTTAATTAAAATTGCGTATTAAGTATCCGAGGTATCTATATCCGCAGGCAAGTAACATCCATCGGCTCGTTTTTCCGATTTGGCACGTCTGCTAGGATGGGTTTAGGCTGTGTGACAGACACTTGCACACACATATCTACCTCCGCAGCATATGAATTTGAAGGTAATTAAATTTAGATGAAAATATATATATATATATATATATATATGTATATATCATCACTATGTTATATATATATATATATATATATATAACATAGTGATGATCCACGTATACTGTCTTAATATGAATAGGAAAGAATATTAATAAAAAGTTTTGAATTTAAAAATATACTTTTTTGGGACAGTATTTGTTTATTTTTATTATTGTATTTTATATTTCAGACCGCCCTCGGTCCTTCATCAGTTTACATCACGTGGTGTGTTGTGAACAAACACACCACGTGATGTAAACACAAAAAACATATTCGGACGCTATCGTGAAATACGTTTCTAATTCAAATTTAAAAATCACTCGTTTCTGATGAAGGACCGAGGGCGGTCTGAAATATAAAATACAATAATAAAAATAAACAAATACTGTCCAAAAAAAGTACATTTTTAAATTCAAAACTTTTTAATATTCTTTCCTATATATATATATATACATACGCATCGCTCATTCAGTAATGGATTAGAGCACTCTGGCTAATATAATGACAATATGCACGCTAAAAAGTCTGCCTTCTTCTACCGAACGCCCATAGCCCAGGGGTAGAATCGTCGACTGACGGCAATTCGGTCGGGTTACAATCCTGGGTTAAAAGCAATCGGGGTCTAACCGTACTGATAAGCTGTGATACAGCGAAACAGATCTGTCTGCGGATGACTATATATATATATATATATATGTATATATATATATATATATATAGAGAGAGAGAGAGAGAGAGAGAGAAAGCAGGAGAGAATTACTAAGGACATAGGTATTAACACAGTATGGTGAGAATCAGTATTTCATCTCAGAGATTCCTTTGTAAGTATAAAATGTCAAACAAATAGGTAGAGTAACAGTATATATATATATAGTCATCCACAAACAGATCTGTTTCTCTGTATCACAGCTCATCAGTGCGGTCAAACATTCGATTGCTTCCAGCCAGGATGGAAACCCGACCGAATTGACATTAGTTGGCGATTCTACCTCTGAGCTTTGGGATGGATAGATGGTAGATTTTGAAGAGACAGTAGCTACTCACGTATCTACGCATCTTTATTCAGTAATGAAATAAACGCAAATAGTTTGTCAATTGAATTGAGCAGGTTTATGCCGACTTCAAAGTTTCCTGAAGATACCGTTATGAGGATAACGTTATTCTCACTCGTCAGGAATTGTGACAAACTCTTTGCAATTATCAACGCTCTATCTCCGACCTAATATCGAGCTTTGTTACGATAAAAAATGTGCTTATAAAATATATTTTATCAGTAAAACCACCGAAAAACAAAAAACATTGTCGCTAAACAGTACCACAATTCAACACTATATATATATATATATATATATATATATATATATATATATATATATAGTATTGTGCAAAAGTATTAATACAAGCAATATTTTATCTTTTATGAGGCATCAAAATAATGTTTAAAATCGCCCCTGTCCTAACACTTTTGCACACTACCGGTAGTTTGCAAAAGTATTAGGACTGGGGCAATTTTCCTAAAATTCTCACTGAAATTCAAATACAGGGTGAAAAGCAAGTAAATTACTGATAAATATTGATTATTTTAAACGAGGTGTAAAAGAAATGTATTAAAAATGTTATATTTAATTTTTCCTATTTTCTATTAAACATGTTATTTTGAAACTACTCTATTGAACATCTATAGGATATTTTGGATAAAAAAATTGATAAATCTAATGTTACTTCGCAACACACACTTTGGGAACAAATACAAGCTGCTTGGCAGGAGATAACATTAGATACATTGAAGAACCTTGTGATGTCAATGCTTGACAGAATGAAGGCTGTGATCAAAGCAAAAGGCTATTATACTAAATATTAAATTTATTTTGTAACAAGTATTTTTCTTGTTAAAGCATTTGTTTAGCAAATCAAATCAAATTACTTTCATTAAATTATTAATTTTCTGTCAAAAGAACGATTTTATGTTTTATGAGGCATTTTGACAGAAAATTAATCTTCTAATGAAAGTAATTTTATTTGATTTGCTAAACAAATGCTTTAACAAGAAAAATACTTGTTACAAATAAATTTAATATATATATATATATATATATATATATATATATATATAATAGACAAGAGGAAAAACTGTACTTTCTTTGGAGGACTTTATCGAGGCAATGTAGGAGTTATTATGCTGCAGTGTTTATATATAGAGAGGCAACTTTCCTGAAAGAATTAATTATTTGCCTTAGCCAACATACACAACAGAAAATCTATTGTAAAATAAAAGACAACGGTTAACTTCATCATTTCAGTCTTTAAATAAGTACAGCACAAAAGACCATCTCATGTCTTTGCAAGCTAATCACAATTCAGACAATATCCATAAAAAAATGGTACATTTTTAATAACTTTCTTTAAAGCCAATGTTATTTTACCATCAACAACATGGTTTTGGAAATGAATGTTGGTAAATATTTCTTTGATATTGCCTAATTCACGATATTACAATGAATCCGAAGAGGAAATCATTTTCGCATAGTTAATAATATTTTGGATGCGCGTTCTAGTGCAGTGGATATCGGCTCGGAACGAGAAATCGGGAAGCCGAGTTCGAATTCCAGTTGAATTCGTTGCATTTACTTACGCGCAAATACCTTTGGGAAAGATATTAAGCCGTTCCTTCCAGTTATGGGTTAAATAACAGGAGAGATTGGGTTCTATAGCCTTGGTCGGCAACCAGTCTACCGCGGAAAGCAATGGCAATCTACTGCGGGATAATCTTCTGCTCAGTCAGTCATGTCTGTTTCGAGACATGATCGCCCAAGCGTGTATCACGTATGGCACTTAACTGACTGACTGATCATATTTTAATAACACCTATTTTATATCTGTGCTTTTCTATTTTTCTTATCTCTCTTTAATAAATTATTAACTTCTCATATTATTTCATACACAATAACCCCTTGCGTCTGAGTGGATTTTTTGCCTTGCATGAAGTGAAATGATAAAAAACAAAAAACAAGCAAAGTACAAAAAAATAACAAAACATTGACACTATTCACAACATTGTTGGGACTGTTGTCCTCATCTTTATTGCCATATTCTTGATATTTCGATCGTAGTAAGCTGCGGCCTTTCCCAGGTAATATTTCTCAGAGTTTCGAACAGAAAACTTCTTTTAGTGCATTGGGGTAGATTGCTGTAATCCAACGTGTCAAAATCATATACATATATTGAACATATAAATAAAAACGATTTTCTGGTTTTGGTTGGAAATGAGCTGACAGATGAGGGGAAAAATGCAATTTGATGGAGAGGTAGTCGATCAATATCTTGAAAAATGTAAGATGAAAACTGCGGCAAACTGCTATAAATTTCAGGTTTACGCACAATTAGTTTATCACAAGCTGTACATATTAATCTCATTGAAATTGGCGTATTCAACCGAAATATAATAGCATCCATTCCAAAGGCAAACGCCTCTTTCTCTTTTTGTCATAATTTAAATCATTTTTCATCCAATTTTAATAAATTCATTTTTCTGCTTAAGACGCCCTTTCACAGTTTTTTTTTTCACAGTTTTTTTTTTTTACATTTCTTCCTTCTCAAATGCTCGTCTTCTTTTTCACCTTTTTAAACCAACGTTCAAGTTTTTCCTTCATATACGGCTGGTGAAATTTATGAATATGGCGAACTTTTCAAATGTTCTCTTATTTTTTTCTCGTTTCTTCATTGGTAAGAGGATTCTTTTGTGGCGATTAATTTTTAACTGTGATTCAACTACAAGGCAAATCTTAACAAATAGCATTTCCTCTTGTTTTTTAATAATGATGTCGTCCCAAGCAAGACATTTTACTGCCACTGTTGTGCAGGGGGTTACATAAGAGAAAAGTTATGAGAAAGAGTGACAGATAATAGGGAGTGTCAGGAAGTGGGTAACAGAAAGATGAGAATACTGTTGAGAGTGGAGTGGACAGAGAAAGGAGCATGAGAGAGAGAGAGAGAGAGAGAGAGAGAGAGAGAGAGGATGCAAGTCAGTGAGGAGATGACTATAGTCAGTTAAGTGCCATACGTGAAACACGCTTCGGCGATCAGGTCTCGAAAGAGACATGACTGACCGGGCAGAAGATTATCCCGCAGTAGGTTGCCATTACTTTCTGCGGTAGATTGGTTGCCAGCCAAGGCTACAGAACCCAATCTGTCCTATTATTTAGCCCATAACTGGAGGAAAGAGACGGATTAATACCTTCCCCAAGGTTATTTGTGCGTAAGTGAATGCAACGGATTCAACTGGAATTCGAACTCGGTTCCCCGATTTCTCTTTACGAGCCGATATCCACTGCATCACAAGCACACATCCAATGACGATAGACTTTACATTTAAATTCTTGAAGATTGTAGCAGTCGGGGAAGCAAGTAAACGGAGAGGAATTCTACAGGCGGCAAGTTGCTGGAGTACAATTTGCGTTTACATTTTATTGGTTTCACAGTAAAAGGGTGGATACAACCCTGCACATATATAAATCTACCACCCGCCCGTGCATTAAATACTGATGACATATCTGGTCGGGTGCTCCTGCTACCCATCTAGGTTTCCTTGACAAAATCCAACGGAGAATCTCTAATGTGATCGACCCCGACATGGCAGCTCAGATACAGCCACATTCTCACCGGCGCAATGTGGCTTCCTTGTGTCTCTTCTACAAATACTTTCACGGCTTCATCTCCGATGAACTTAGCTCACTGGAGCCATCTATATATGAATTTACTCGAGCAACAAGATTAGCAACTAGGTCCCACCCTTTCACTGTGAAACCAATAAATTGTAAAAGCAAATTCTACTCTAACAGCTTCTTTTCTCGCATTAAAATATTATACTAAGTATAATTAGTGGGAGATCAGTTTATTACTTCATAACAATAGAAAATTTATCCCCCACATTATGCCCAGTAGAAGTTTTAATTATGTTTCCAAGTATTATATTCAGTCAGGCAGTTAAGTGCCATATGTGATACACGCTTGGACGATCATGTCCCGAAGAAGACATAATTGACTGGGCAGAAGATTATCCCGCAGTAGGTTGCCATTACTTTCTGCAGTAGATTGGTTGCCAGCCAAGGCTACAGAACCTAATCTGTCTTTCCATTTAACTCATAGCTGGGGAGAGAAGAGAAAGATTATATTACATTATTATATTAAGTATAAATATAGGGGGATAAGTTTATTACTTCATAACAATATAAAACAGATCCCCTACTTTATACCCAGTAGAAGTTTTAATAATGTTTTCATTTATTATATTCAGTCAGTCAGTTAAGAGCCATACGTGATACACGATTGAGCGATGATGTCACGGCTTCTGCTCTGATGAACTTAGCTCACTAGTGCCCCCTATATATGAATTTAATCGAGCAACATGATTAGCAACTAGGTCCAACACGTTTACTGTGGAACCAATAAAATGTAAAAAAAAACATTGATTTGCATTAGAAAAGACTTGAATGTTTAAAATATTCTTTTAGTTTGGTAAATAACACTTTGTTTTGGTGATTTCAAACATATTTCGGTTACTATTGTTAAAAGTCGTGATTAATATCAGATTTCATTTTCATTTCACAGTGGGAATCTAAAAATCCTTTATTCCGTTTAACGAGATGTTTAAACCAGCGCTTATCCAGCCAGCAACACAAGACAACATTTCTCGAGTCAAAATTTGATAATCAATCGTGAAAATGTTTGGCATATTTTCGGTATTTTCAAGCAACGACTATATATATTGTCTTGTTGTACAGTGGATGTCGGCTCGGAACGAGAAACCGTGGAGCCGAGTTCGAATTCCAGTTGAATCCATTTTATTCACTTACGCGCAAATACCTTTGGGAAAGGTATTAATCCGTCTATTCCTTCCAGTTATGGGTTAAATAGCAGGACAGACTGGGTTCTATAGCCTTGGTCGGCAACCAGTCTACCGCGGAAAGCAATGGCAACCTACTGTTGGATAACCTTTTGCCCAGTCAGTCATGTCTCTTTCGAGACATGATCGCCCAAGCGTGCATCACGTATGGCACTTAACTGACTGACTTATTCATCTACTTTCGATGGCATGAACACTTCATTAGATATAAGGATTAATATTAATATTTTATTATATAAGTTTTCTTACACGCATACGCAGACACAAACATGAATACATGTATGTATGTATCTGTGAATGATATTTGTCTATAGATGTAGACTACATTTGAAAATATATATAAAATGTGTATAATCATATTTAAGTTTTTTTATATTTGAAGGGATATAGATGTTTATTTATATATATATATATATATATATATATATATATATATATATATATATATATATAAATATATATATATATAGTGTAGAATCCTTGAAATTCGGTATGGTAAATTCCAATGGAGACAGACTCCAAAGAGAACTGTTAAAATGTTAAAATTTATTGCTAAATTTAACAGAGTAATATACACAAGAAACAAAACTTAGATATTTTATAAATCCATTGCTAATACGAGATTTCGCGGCCCGAGTCGCTTTTCAAATCAGATTTTATGAATTTGGTTTGGAAAGTGGCTCGGGCCGCGAAACACAATATTACAAATGGATTTGTAAAATATATCTAACTTTCATTTTCTGAGTTTATATATATATCTGTTTCGCTGTATCACAGCTCATCAGTAACGTTTAGACTCCGATTGCTTTTTTGAAACCTGACCGAAATGACGCCAGTCGGCGACTCTACCCCTGGTCTATGGACGTTCGGTAATTATTTGTGTTGTGTTTGTGTATGTATATGTGTGTGTGTGTGTATGTGTGTGTGTGTGTGTGTGTGTATAAAGCATTTTTCAGCCATATTTTATATTTATATTTTTCTTTAAACAAATGGACTGCTCTTCTGTGATAAATGTATAAATAATGTCCGAGATAAGTAACAATATTTAAATTATAAAATATTATGACTTCAATTCGCATCGTGAATGAAATAGGAAAAATATATTTTGTTTTTTTTAGTATATATATATATATATATATATTGATTGTTTAAATACTTACTTTTTAGTCATTATAAAATTAGAACAATGCACATTTGTATTAAAAATGTCCAATACAATTATATTATAGAACTTTTTAATATTTTCTATTTGTAAACGAGCTATAACACGACCTAGGTTTCTACCCTGTGGTGTGATCAGGCGATTTGCAATAAGTGATTTTACCGTTTACAGTTTTTTTTTAAAAAAACGCTCACGTAACGGTGTTTTTTTTTGTTTTTTTTTTTGAACGCTCAAGTGACGGGGAATTTTTGAACGCGCAATTTTTAAAACTACAAGAATTTTTAAAATTACATGAAATTATAACGTTTTCATCCATGTTTCAACCATGAATGAAAACGTTATAATTTCTTGTAATTTTAAAAATTGCGCGTTCGAAAATTCACTGTCATGTGAGCATTCAAAAAAATTATCGTTACGAGAGACTTCTTAAAAAATAAAAAACGGTAAAGGATAAAATCAATTATTGCAAATCGCTTGAAGAAACCACTCATGATAGAAACCTAGGTCGCGTAATATATATATATATATATATATATATATATATATATATATATATATGAACCAATAATGTTTTTACATATGTTGATGCTGAAGCTTCTATTATTTGAAGACATTTCCTAGAAATTTGATTTTAGAAAGTGTAAGAATAACAACTAAAAATATGTGTATGTACATCATTTTAGGTAGATGAGCGACTAACCGAGTAGTTCAGAACGACACTGAATCCAGGAAGCGAATCCTTAACATATTGGAAAGAGACTGTAAAACAGACTATGTGTTGACCTCAAGACTTGTGAGCAACACTGGGTAGATAGAACGGTTGTCTTAGCTCGGTTCCAATTCATTTTGATCGACGAGTTGCTTAAACTCGGTTATACGCTCTCTCTTAGACTCGTTTAGCATAACTACAGTACTACATAATGATTAGCCTCTGTGTGTATCGACAAAAATTTAAATGTGCTTAAGTAAGGATCTGAAAAAAGGATTTGCTAGCTGACCGCTTGGGCACTTCTTCTTCTTCTTCTTCTATGTACCGTGTCCTTTAGGACGTAGGCGATCATGGCTTTCCACGTCTCCCTATCTCTGGTGGCTCTTAGCACGCCTTCTCCAAAAGTTACCAAAAATAACAAACGCAGTTCGTAAATTGTGACGTCATAGAACCGCATTACAAGTTTACGAACTGCGTCTGCTATTTGGTAACTGTTATCGTTGCTTATCAAAGTTTTATGTCAACACAAGATAATATCATCGCTGATGGTGGATGTTTTTATGTTAACGTACTTGTAACTTCACTGAAGATGGGTCATGCGAGCCGGAAGTTTAGAACCAAGTTAATAAAGAAATATCCAAATGTTGGTGAATATTTGTCTTTATTTTCGCCTGAAATTAAGGCCAAAATATAATGTTTATAACGGCTCATGATTAAACATAATAGATATTCATTGTCTCTTATATTTAACATTATGTTTAGAAAAAATATATGGATATCATGTATTTATGTATGTGTACGTACGTTTTATTTCATTTGATTATTTATTTATTTTATGTCTATTTTTTGGTTATGTATTTTGGTTATTTATTTATATTTTTATATATATAACGCGTATGTATATGCTTTTTTCATATGTTTGCATCTTTGGTATTACATGTGTATTTATATTTTGTATGTGTATCTGGATTGTATCTGCATGTTTATGCTTTCTATGTATGTTACCTGCCTGTATAAATATTTATAGACAACAACCTTCCAACAAAATCTACTCGCTCTTTTACCCCCCCTCCCATTATTCTTTCTGATTTTATCTTATTTTTTTTCTTTTTGGATGTAAAATTCCGGTATGGATTTCTTTTTGAGTATATTTCGGGTAAATGGATTTTATATTGTACTTGCTTAATAATAAATGAATTTTGCCGCTGAAGAAGTAAGGCTTTTCCTCCCTGAAATGCCCATACGGCATATGCAATTTTTGGGAGTTTTGTCTGAATACATATATATATATATATATATATATATATATATATATATATATATATATATATGTGTGTATGTATGTATGTATATTCACTAATTTGGTATATGTATTTTTCTCTCAGTATTTATGTTTTATATGTTTTTTATTTTCATATGTATGTTTTATGTGTTTATTTTTGCAATATATATATGTGTGTTATATGAATATATACATACACACAAAAATATATATATATATATATATATACATATATATATATATATTGTTTATGCATATAGTATTATATTTTATGTGTGTTTATATTTGTTTTTAAGTGTGTTTACATTTGTATGCCATAAATTTGTGTATGTATGGATTTATTTCTATGTATTTTATATGAATTTTGTACGTATGCGGTATATTTTTGTTTCTTTTTTATATTTTTTATATCAGTATTTTTTGTTTATTTAAATATTGTATATTTTTGTGTATATTGTTATTCATATTATTTATGCATATTATTTATATATATACTAAATGAATATTACCATTTTTATATTTTATATATAAATATTTTGTTTATATAAATATTGTATATTTTTGTATATATTGTCATTCATTATTTATGAATATTATCTATATATATTAAGTGTATATTAGCATTTTTTATTTTATATATAAGTATTTAATATTTATGTAAATATTGTATATTGTTGTATATATAGTTATTCATATTATTTATGCATATTATTTATATATATATTCAGTGTATATTTCCATTTTTATATTCTATATATCAATATTTTTGTTTATGTATATATTGTATATTTTTGTATATATTGTTATTCATAATATTGATGCATATTATTTATATATATATATTTAGTGTATATTACCATTTTTTATTTTAAATATAAGTATTCTTTGTTGATGTAAATATTGTATATTTTTGTATATATTGTATTCATATTATTTATGCATATTATTTATATATATATATATATAGTTTATTTTTTCATTTTTATATTTTATATATAAGTATTTTTTGTTTATGTGAATAGTGTATATTTTTGTATATATTGTTATTCATATTATTTATACATATTCTTTATATATATATGTATTAAGCGTATATTACCATTTTTATATTTTATATATAAGTATTTTTTGTTTATGTAAGTATTTTATATTTTTCTATTATTAATTTTATTTATGCATATTAATTACATATATATATATTAAGTGTATATTACCATTTTTGTATTTTATATACAAGTATCTATTGCTTATGTAAATATTGTATATTTTTGTATATATTGTTATTCATAATATTGATGCATATTTTTTATATATATATTAAGTGTATATTACAATTTTCATATTTTATATATAAGTACTTTTGTTTATGTAAATATTGTATATTTTTGAATATATTGTTATTCATGTTATTTATGACTATTATGGATATATATTAAGTGTATATTACCATTTTTATATTCAATATAAGTATTTATTATGTAAATATTGTGTCTTTTTGTATATATTTTTGTTCATATCATTTATGCATATTAATTATATATATATATATATGATGTGTGTATTACCATTTTTATATTTTATATATAAGTAGTTTTTGTTTATGTAAATATTGTGCATTTTTGTAGATATTGTTATTCATATTATTTATGCATATTAATTATATATATATATATATATATATTAAGTGTATATTACCATTTTTACTATTAAATCGTTTTTATGTTTTTATATATGTCTTTCATATTATTTGACACATATATATATTTATATATATTTTCATATATATATATATATTTTACGAGTAAGGGTATTTGCATGTAAGTATTTTTTGTTTATGTAAATGTTGTATGTTTTTGTATATATTCTTATTCATATTATTGATGCATATTATTTATATATATATATATATATTAAGTGTTTATTACCATTTTTATATTTTACATATAAGTATTTTTTGTTTATGTAAATGTTGTATGTTCTTACATATGTCTTTTATTACGCAGTATTATATATATTTATCTACCGGCCTGATTATTCACGATAAATTTTTATTACGAAAATGTGTGTAATTCGGCAGGATTCGAACCTGCGAACTCTATCTACATATTATAAATATATAATACTGTTTAATTAAAAACAGAATATCTACTTAAATATGACTATCGATCAAAGATAATGTTCAACCAAATCATTTCTTATATATATATATATATATATATATATATATATATATATATAGATATAGATATAGATATAGATATTTTTTTTCCCTCTATCTGGCCTGTTAGTATCAGGTTCTCCAAGCCCTCCTTCCTCATTGCGTGTCCCAGGAACTTCAGTTGTCTCTTCTTGATGCTTAGTATTAATTTCCTTTTTGTTTCCATCATTTCCAAGACCACGACATTGCTCACATGATCGATCCATGATATTCGCAGCATCCTTCTGTAGAACCACATTTCAGTTGCTTCAAGTTTTCCCTTAATCTTTGATGGTATTGTCCAGCATTCACTGCCACATTGAAGAGCCGACATCACATAGCAATCCAGTACACTCTTCGTAGTTTCTAGCGAAATTGTCCTGTTTCTTAATACCTTACTCAACTTCTGGAATGCTTCCGTCGCCATGCCAATCCGTCTTTCCGTCTTCTGTTATAACACTTCCCAGGTATTTAAATTTTTGTCTCTGTAGATTATGGTATCCCCGATTTGTATTTGGCAATTTGGGCTGCCCTTTTTACTGATGACCATGCATTCGGTTTTCGTGCAGTTTATTTGTAGTTCTTTCTTGTAACTTTCTTCTGCGACCTTCTGTAGGAAGTCTTGTAGTTTCCTTTCTGTGTCTGCTATCAGCACTGTATCATCTACGTACCTTAAGTTGTTTAGTTGTGGCCTCCGATTACAAATCCAGGCATAACTTCTAGGGTCCTCAAAATATTCTCGCTGTACAAGTTGATCGTTCAATTGCGAGTCAATTTCGTCAGAGTGACAAATTCAACAAAGAAAAAAGTACTGGATTGCTGTGATGTTTGTTCTACAATATGGAAATAAATGCAATAAATGGCAGGATACTTATATCCTGAGCAGTCAAATAGGATTCTTAGATACGGATCGGCGAATGGTAATGAGTACAAGGCTGTACGGCTGAGTCAGATTGCATCCAATCACTGCTACTGTTTCTCATTGTATTCCGGAGACGTGGCAACAAAAAATGGGTCGGAAAAGACCAAGATCCCCTTGTACGCCTGACCACAAAAATTCACATTCTACAAACTGTCGGTGACGATCCACGTCAGGTCGCCCTAGCATGTTGTACATCTCGTAATATCGCACGGAGACTACTTCAAGTGCAGCTCTTATATTCGTATCATTTGAGACGTGTGCAGGGTCTTTCGGCCTCTAATTACTCATCACAGGATGGTTTATTGCACAAACTGCCGCTCCGTTGTTTTTCTCTTCAGTCATGTTTTCGGATGAGGCAACATTTAGAAGAGATGGAATATCAAATTTACTCAACCAAAATTTGTAGTCGGATCAGAATAGACTTCAACATCAGTTTATGATTAATGTGTGGGCTGGTATTATAGGTGACTGTCTCGTAGGTCTATATGTTTGTCCCACACGTCTTACAGGAGTTGTCTACAGGTCCTTTATATCAAACACAATTTCAAACTTGCTTGAGGATGTATCCCTGCTAATACGAAAACACACGTGGTTCATGCATAATGGGTCTCCAGTCACATTGTTCGCGATACTCAAGCGGACATCGTCCATGAAAGATGGATAAGTAGTGGAGACTGGTTCCCTGGCCTATATCTTCCACTGACCTTAATCGTTTGGATTTTTATCTGTAGTGTTACCGGAAACATTTATGTAGCAGACATTAAGAATGCCGAGATGCTTTTTTAAATGTGTCGTGGTGGCCTGCGAAACCATTGGACACCGGGTAGGAGTTTTTGACAGGGTCCGATAACCAACCATCCGACGGGCTCATGCGTGTGTAGAAGCAAGCGGAGGACATTTTTTAAATTTTTTATCGGTTCCTGTATTGACGTACAATAATCACTTTTTAGAAATGTGTTTATATGGGTATTTTACCTAGTTTTGGTGTCAGGAACCCGCTTCCAAATTTTCTAAACATTTATTTGACTTTTTATATAGACTGTCCTTATTTTGGTGTTCAGGCCCATTCCCCAAATTTTATAAAAGTATTATAATATACCTTATATATATATATATATATATATATATATATATATATATATATCCGCGGACAGATCTGTTTCGCTGTATCACAGCTCATCAGTACGGCTAGACATCCGATTGCTTTTTAACCCAGAATTGAAAAACCGACCGAATTAGCGTCAGTCGGCGATTCTACCCCTGAGCGATGGGTGTTCGGCAGAAGAAGGCATACTTTTTTTAGTGTATGATGTATCATGCGCCAATAGCCAGAGTGGTCTAATTCATTACCGAACGAATCTCTCACACCCTGATTGAGCTCTCTGGAAGAATGGTAGGCTTTGAAAAAAAAAAAAACAGTGGCTACACTAGCATCAACGCATCGTTCATTCAGTAATGAATTAGAACACTTTCAGCCACTGGCGTGTGTATATTGTACATAACACGCTAAAAGTCTGCCTTCTTCTACCGAGCGTCCATAGCTCAGAGGTAGAATCACCGACTGACGCCAAATCGGTCTGGTTTCAATCCTGGCTAAAAAAGCAATCGGATGTCTAACGTACTGATGAGCTGTGATACAGCAAAACAGATCTGTCTGCAAATGACTATATATATATATATATATATATATTCCCAATAATTAATCTAAAATTTAGATTCCTTCAAATAGTTGTTTTTTTTCTTATTAATTGTATAATTAAATTATATTATATAATAATTTCCCCTTCTATATTCTTCCTAGATCTATCATTTAATTTTTAACTTTAGTTATGCTTAACCAGTTTGTTTTGGTACTAATGAAGTCATAAATATAAATTAATTTCCTAATAATTAAACTAAAATTAAGATTCATTAAATATTTATTTTATTTCTTATTATTAGCCATATAATTAAATTATATTATCTAATAACTTCCCGTTCTGAAATCTATTTTCTTTCTAGTTGTATGTTTTATTTTCACTTTATATTTAACCTGTTTGTTTTTGTATTAATGCCGTCACAGATTTAAATTCAATTTAATTTTAAAATAATAATTCATTAAAATAGAGGTTTTATTTCTTCCTATTAGCTATGTAATTTCATTATATAATAACCTTTCCGTTCGTAAATCTATTTTCCTTTCGTCTTAATTTTTAACTTATGTTTAACCTGTTTATTTTGATATAAATATTATTCATGACTCTTTAACAATGACCTTGTAAAGCCGCTATTTCGTCTGACCTATTTCTTTTTTATTCTTGTTTTTATTTTCTTTTATTGTATCTCTTTTCGTTTCTGTCACATAAGTGGCAAACCTACAGGTTCTGATAGCAATGATCTGCTCCGTTTTTTCTTTTTTTTTCCCCAACCTTTATTGCCGTTTTTTTTTTACACACACACAAACAAATAAATTTATTTTCCCATATAATGTTTTGTTCTCGCTGACGAGATAGGTGTTGAATTTACTCGTCAAAAATGACCATCCGATTTTGGATAATTTTGATTTTATATATACAATTAATTCATAACTATATGATTGTATTAAGCTCTATAATATTTATAATATTGGGCATTGTTTATAATAAAAGAAATGCCGGCGTACTCAAAATAGTAAAACCTTGAGTTCTGGAATAATATATATATAGATGAATTGAATTCTTTCGGTGACTGGCGTGTGTATACACTGCTTATATACAACAAGTTAAAATTTCGCTTCTCTAATTTCATGCGCCTATGGCCTTGGGTGTAGCGACTAGAACTGACACCAAATCGGTCGAGTTTCGATCCCGGCCAGAAGCAAGTGGATGCGTCTAATCACACTGATGAACTGTGATACAGCGAAACAGACTTGTATGTGGATGACTAATATATATATATATATATATAATAACGATATATAAATCTTTTATATCAAAAACAAGTTTGGGGGAAAGGAATATGACAAATTATAAAAGGTTTTTGCGTGAAGCTTTTCATCTCAAGGTTTTATCAGGATAAAATTGTTTACGTTGCGTGTAACTGTGCAGGCGCTTAAAGCAGGTTGTGGTACAGTGGATATCGGCTCCGAACGATAAATCGAGGAGCCGAGTTCGAATTCCAGTTGAATCCATTATATTTACTTACGCGCAAATACCCTTGGGAAAGGTATTAATCCGACTCGTTCTTCCAGTTATGGGTTAAATAGCAGGACAGATTGGGTTCTATAGCCTTGGACGGCAACCGGTCTACAGCAGAAAGCAATGGCAACCTACTGCGGGATAATCTTCTGCCCAGTCAGTCATGTCTTTTTCGAGACATGATCGCCCAATGACACTTAACTGATTGAATTTAAAATATATTTGCCTTAAGTATGTAATGTATCCGATTTCACTAAAATTCTTTTTGTTTATGTTTCCATGACTTTTCTTATTAAATGTCTCAAATCGTTTTAATCACTGTGTTCAGTTTTTTTACAACGTTTCACATTTATTGGCAAATCGCCAATAAATGTGAAACGTTGTAAAAAAACTGAACACACTGATTAAAACGATTAAAGCTACTATTCTTTTCGCTTTTAGCATTTTTTAAACTAAAATTGTCATCAGCCATGGTAAGATTTAGATTTAGCGACCTAAAATATCGTCGCTAAATTAAAACCTTACAATGGAAAAAGAGAATGTAATGTATACATTTTAGAAAAACTTAACATCTTAAACCTTATAAAAAACCCTAATCTACTTAACAAAAAAAGCGCTTTAATGACAACAGACAGTCATAAAAAAATATTTACTTAAATTCATAAACACAGATTAATACAGATCCCCCTTTAAGTTTGCAATTCTTGCACACTCCCTTACTTCTACTTCTTTCTTTCTTTCTTTCTTTCTTTCTTTCTTTCTTTCTCCCGCAAATCTTTTTATTGATAATTAGGAATTACACCACTTTGATGTCATCTCCCTGCAATTTAATGTTTTTTAATATTGTTTTAATTTTAAAATTTTAATTAAAATTAAAATTTTTTTATCTGCATATAGTCTTTTTTCTATTTAAATTTTACTTCTTTTATTTAAAAGCAGTAATCTTTAAAATTTCATCCCCATGAACAACGATTGAACTTAAGTTCTAGTCTATTAAACTGTCATTTTGTAATATGAACCTGATGATTGCATAAAGCATGAAACTCCGAATCGCGGCATCAACACATGACATTATGTATATTTATCAATATATATATATATATATATATATATATATATATATATATATATATATATATATATATATATATATATATATATATATAATAGCTCTGTTCATGCTACATTAAAAAACTGTTTTAATAACACCTAAATTATATACAAATGTGTACTCTCATATGTATATTTATTAATTCACGTAACTATATATATATATATATATATATATATATATATATATATATATATATGCAAGTTTCGGCAAAACTGACCGAAAAGTAGCTGAGGTTTTCCTAAAAGTTAGAATGTTACTTTTCTCTTTTGGCTCCCGAGTCATATAATTTAAAAATTGTGTATTTAGGCAGCAATCCCTCTTTTATTCAAGTTTATATATATACAGAAAATCTAAGTAAGAGCCAACAAACCTAACTTGTTTTCACCCTACGGCTGACGAGCCGTAGGGTGAAACCTAGTTAGGTTTGTTGGCTCTCACTTAGATTTTCTGTATATATATATATATATATATATATATATATATATATATATACAAGTGAATAAGGAAGGAAGGAAATATTAACAACGTTCAGAACTTTAATTTAAAACAGTGCTCAATATAAAAAATAGAGCTATGTATATTTACTATAAATTATAGTTTAGAACATGTGCAAATTATAATCTACTACAAAGTGTACATTTTGTTTCGACATTGAGAGGACCATGTTTCATCGGGTAGTGTGAAGGGAGATGGAAAATTCTTTTCCTTATATTGGTAAATTTTGTGTGACAGAAAAGTGGGGTAAAGAAATATATATATCTATCTATCTATCTATCTATCTATCTATCTATCTATATATATATATATATATAGTGTCATCCGCAGACAGATCTGTTTCGCTGTATCACAGCTCATTAGTACGGTTAGACATCCGATTTCTTTTAATCCAGGATTGAAACCCGACCGTCAGTTGGCGATTCTATCTCTGAGCTATGGGCGCTCGGTAGAAGGCAGATTGTTAGCGTATGATGTATCATACGCCAATAGACAGAGTGCTCTAATTCATTACTGAATGAGCGATGCGATGTAGTATTCCATGTGAAAAATGCAAGTATTTATGTAAAAATTAAGTACTAGCGGAAATTATGATTTCCTGGAAAAATTTTACTTTATCATACTACAAATGATAGAAACGTCTTCAAACATAAAGGTATTGGATAATAAAATAACGATAACACAGAGTGTAATTTTATTAAAATATCTATAAAAGTAATATCCATAGAAGCTACTTTACTGTGAGAGATTTTGAAAGAGAAAATGTTTTCTTTTTATGACTGAAAAATTATGGTTCCTGTGTCCATTGTAAACAGAAAAAAACAACTGAGTAATGCGCAAGGGTGCCCAGGCCAGAAATTTCGCTATTAGGTTGCGGGATACGACAACAAACCACCTATTTTTACTATATTGTACAGTACACACACACAGACATACACGCACGCACAATTACTGCTACAACCACCAGCTTAAGCTGCTACTGCTACGGTAATGCTATAGGCTCTCTCCTCCTACTCTTTCACTCTTTACTAACCTTCCGTTTGACAAAAGTGAGAGAAAGGCTGAGGAGAGTAGCGTTTATAGATTATAAAAAGATAGAGAGGAAGGAAAAGCTCGTGTAGCGAGTAAGTGTGTTATCTTTCTTCGGTGGCGTAACAGACGGAGGAACGAAGTAAATAACTAAAGAAGGAAAAAGCTGAATTATTATATGATTTTTCTATATAATCTCCTTCGTTGTCAGTACAATTTATTCCACTTGCATTTTTCTCTTCGTCGTAATCTTATCAAAAAGTGATTATCTCACATTACGCGAAGTATTTCTCGACAGACACATTATCTTGTCAAAATGTTTAATTATTTCTTTTATATAAGTGCTAATATAATCTGAGATACCTCGCTACTATTAATGACTATAAAAGAAAGAAAACAAATATGTTAATGTCTCAAATCCTGAAAACGATAACCGCTAGAAAATGGTACACTTTGGAGAAGAGAATTGTTCATCTGACTCGAATAAAAAAAAACAAACTTACAAAGGCTATTGACGTTAAGGATAATCAGAACGTATTTTTATGTTCTTTTTCTTATCGATTCATCCCAATCATGGCAATACGGCCACTGGTGCGCAGGGGGGTTACAATAGAGAAGAGCGAGAAGAAAATAGAACAAGATACAGGGGGTCGGGGAAATAATAAGAGAAAGATGGAAAACAAGAGGATAAAAAATGGCACCTGACGTTGGACTTAAACTAGTGGAGATTCTACCTATGAAGGAAGTATGTGAACGGAAGGGAGTTTCTAAGGCGGGAAGTACAAAAAAAAAAACGCTTAGAAGATGCGGATCCATTTGACTGTTTTACTGCAAAAGGGTGGGACCTAGTTGTCAGTCTAGTAGCAAGAGTAAAATCGGGTTGCGGGGCAACCAGAAAGATAAGCTTGTGAAAATATTTGTAAAAAAAGACAGAGGGAAACCACATCACGTCAATGAGAAAGTGGCTGAAGTCATGCTGTTACATCAGGATCAGTTACATTGCAAATTCTCTTTTGAATTTTGTCGAGCACCCCGAGATGAATAGCAGGGTCACCCGACCAGATATAGTAACAGTATGCAATGCACGGACGAATGATAGATTTGTATCTGTGCAAGTTAGATTCTGATGAGAAAAACTTCCTTGCCCGACACAGTGACCCGACCTTCCAAGCAGTTGAGGTCGGCTGAGAGAGTGAGGCCGAAGAGGCGCAATGTATTGCGTTCTGGGTAACTAGCATCACACATGGGAAGTATGTGTTTGTCTATGGTGAATAAATGAAGATAACTTTGTTTTAGAAGCATTACAATTAACCATCATTTCCTTTCCCCCATCAGATTGGAGGTCCTCATCAAGAACAGCAGTGAGGTTTACTTTACCAGCATTACTTTACCAGCATTTAGTATTGCGTAAAATTTCAATTAATTCCAATAAAAATTTAGTATTTTTTATATCCATATATATGTTGTTTAAATACTTTTTACACACACACACACACACACACACACACACACACACACACACACACACACACAGAATTGTTGCTTGTTTAGACTGTTAGCCTTATACATGAGTCCTAAGATCCGAATCTTTTTTTTACCCAAAATGCTGTTGTCACCCATACTAAAGCATTCCTGAATAAAGTGTGAACTATGAATGCAACATGGAAATGATATGAAGTCTATGAGGATGAGAAGGACATATAGCGATTAATATTTGACATGAAGTGGTTAAGATTATCATGTCGAAGGAAGCATCTATGCAGGAGTTTCTTCCTTGGCAAAGCAGTCATTGTGAAAAAGCAGAGTGGATACTCCTCCTAACAAAAAACAAAAAAGTCAGAGTGGATACTCTTCCTAATGAGAACATACTTTTTTTTATAATTGTATCGCCCTATGTAAAGCATTATTCTGCCACTGTTGTGCAGGGGGTTACATAGGAGGAAAGTTATAGTTATGAGAAGGATTAACAGAATACAGGGGGTGTCAGGAAGCGGGTAAGAATGGGATGAGAATACCAAGAAATGAGATGAGAGCATGTGAGAAAGAGGATGCAAGTTAGTGAGGTAAGAGATGACTGTTGACTTTACATTTAAATTCTTTGAGATTGTAACTGTCGGGGAAGCAAAAAAAAAGGGTGGGGAAAGGAATTCCACAGGCGGGAAGTGCGAGAAAAGAGCCTGATGGAGTAGAATTTGCGTTCAAGTTAAAAACTCTGATATTAGTAAGGATTTAACAGAATATTCCAAACCACATACACATTCGCACGCACGCACACACACACACACACACACACACACACACACACACACACACACACAGAGCGGTTTTACCTCATATATACCTGCAAATTTTGTTAAGAATGACAGATAAGGTGCCGTAGTTAAGTTTTTGATATAATTTTTCATATGATCTTTGATTTTCTTCTGTAAATTATGTGAAGATTAGCTGAATGTTTTAGTTATCTAAGCGCTTTTGGCTATATATTTAGCCATTATCATATATATATGTAAACATTTCAGATATAGTATGTAAAAGAACAATATGAATAAAGACAAAAGGAACACTCATCTTGGCTGATGTGTTTCGTCCTCTGAGGCAAATTTAAGGATTTTATTTTGTAACACGTATTTACATACAAGAACAAAAATGTTGATTTTTTTCAAAACGTTTGGGTATAGGAGTGCTCATGGATATTCATCACGTTAACAGCAATGTCAAGCAATATATATATATATATATATATATATATATATATATATATATATTGTGTGTATTTTGGCAGCATTTTTTCATTAATACAGGTTTCATTGAATAATATAGACAAGTTCTGTCTGTTTATTTTGTATGATCTGATTAGCTTGATAGTATTGTCATGGAAAGACGACAAGAAATCGCAATAATTGTTGATTTTTTTATCAGGTCTGAGCTTTCGGCTTACATAAGCCATTATCAAAGGATGAACATTTAATATTCAGTGAACATAGAACATTTATGTACTTTATAGAACATTTAAATGTTCATCCTTTGATAATGGCTTATGTAAACCGAAAGCTCAGACCTGATAAAAAATCAACAGTTTTTGCGATTTCTTGTCGTCTTTCCATGACAAAACTATCAAGGTAATAAGATCATACGAAAATGATCTTAATTACCTTAATAGGTAATTGAAAAATAAGCACTGAGGAGTGACGACATCATAATAGTGACTTCACGAAACATCGAAGTCGTCATGACTCAGTAAAGTGACAAACATTCATATTAATCCTGTATATATATTAGTCATCCATATACCAGCCTGCCCAGCTGCATCACAGCCTAACAGTGTTGCCAGACACATCCACTTGCTTCTGGCCGGGACCGAAACTCGTCCGATTTGATGTCAGTCGGAGTCGCTACTCCCTATATATATATATATATATATATATATATATATATATATATATTGTAACTAA
This sequence comes from Ascarosepion bandense, assembly GCA_037127315.1. Classification (NCBI taxonomy): domain Eukaryota; kingdom Metazoa; phylum Mollusca; class Cephalopoda; order Sepiida; family Sepiidae; genus Ascarosepion; species Ascarosepion bandense. The sequence goes on from JBBBDQ010001351.1 coordinate 6,270,395, forward strand.
GTTGTTGAGCTCGTAAGTTTTTTAACCTTTTGTTCATGCATTTACTTATATAAAGAGTGCTCGATACAAATGTAGAGCGTTATACTGTAATGGTTGTTACAATGTTTTTATAAATTTATATTATCACTACACAAAAACTGTGTAGTGATACTATGAATTTATAAAAACATTGTAACAATCATTACAGTATATATATATATATATATATATATATATATATATATTTAATAATATTACCCCGAGCATGGTGGTAAAGCCACTGATGTGCAGGGGCCTACTTAAGAGTGAAAAGATTGGAAATGAGAAAGCCGGAAAACCAATTGGAGTAGATAGATCTAATTGGAGTAGATAGATCTATCTATCGCCCGGTTCACACTCCACCCACGTCTATTGAACAGGTCAAGAGGCTCATCCCTTGTTCCCTGTTTAGGATGTGGTTTCCGGCTTTCTCTTTTCCAATCTTTTCACTATTACGTAGCCCCCTGCATATCAGTGGCGTTACCGCCTTGCTCGGGGTGATACGATTAAAAAAAAACCACATCCTAAACAAGGAAACAAGGGATGAGCCTCTCCACCTGTTCAATAGACGTGGGTGGAGTGTCAAACTGGGCGATAGTTTAATCTATCTTCTCCAATTGTAGCTAGTACATATATTGTGCAGGTTCGTTCTGTTAGAAGCTAATACAAAATCAATATTTTATCACACTTTAAAAAAAGATAGTTGTTGCGTCGTTGTCGAATATGACTTTCTGAACAGATGACATTTTAAAATAGACAAATATTTAACACCTCTATTAAAAAGGTAGCACACATAAAACACATACGTTTTACTGTCAAAGATTCCTTTCTTGATTATTTGCCTATCTTTTCAGCCCACTAGCCAACTTGTACACTTTTCCACAAATGGGACATTTCTTTCATTACTTAATACCTTTTTGCAAGATTTGATCAAGATTTGCGGATTTAATTTTGCTGTTTCACTCAAGACATGTTCAGACACCTCAGGATTTCATTTACAATCCAAGGACTCTGGAATGGAAGCTCACTATCATGAATATGATATCGTGAATTCTGTACTTTAATTGTTCTTTCTCTTCACTAAAGTCTTTTCATTCTTTTCTATTCCTAGTAACCATTTGCTTTTAGAAGACGGTATCCCATTCTGTTCTAAATTTATTTTAAACACGTAACCCGTTGCGTCTTAGTAGCTTTTATTGTTTTGGCTGGGGTTAATTGATTAAAAGAAAAACAGCTTATGAACGTGTGACAGACTGAAGATGTGTTCTTAACGCTGATCTTAGTAAAATCATCCCTATTCCCCTTATAATATCGAGAAAATTGACTCTTTCAGTTATTTTTATTTACTATTTATTCACCCAATACACTCCCCGATGTGCGTTGTGGTGCAGTGGATATCGGCTCGGTAGAACAAACTGGGGAGACAAGTTCGAATTCCAGTTGAATTCCTTGCATTCACTTACGCACAAATAACCTTGGGAAAAGGTATTAATCCGTCTCTTCCCTCCAGTTAGGGGTTAAATAATAGGTTCTATAGCCTCTCTATCACTGCTATGCAGGGGGCTACGTAATAGTGAAAAGATTGGAAAAGAGAAAGCCGGAGACCACATTCTAAACAGGGAACAAGGGATGAACCTCTTAACCTGTTCAATAGACGTGGGTGGAGTGTGAACCGGGCGATAGATAGATCTATCTACTCCAATTGGTTTTCCGGCTTTCTCATTTCCAATCTTTTCACTCTTACGTAGGCCCCTGCACATTAATGGCTTTACCACCTTGCTCGGGGTGATACGATTATATATATATATATATATATATATATATATATATATATATATATATATATATATATATATACTGTAATGATTGTTACAATGTTTTTATAAATTCATAGTATCACTACACAGTTTTTGTATAACGCTCTACATTTGTATCGAGCACTCTTTATAAAAGTAAATGCATGAACAAAAGGTTAAAAAACCTACGAGTTCAACAACTTAGTTACAATATATATATATATATATATATATATAGGGAATAGCGACTCCACCATGAATCACACTCATTTGCATGAAACGTCCAGTCACCTGTACTGATGTTTGTAGGGTTAAGTATCTCCTTAACGCTATTCATATAATGCTTGTATGACTAATAGACTGATCGCTTCCTGTTAAGCAAGGTCTCTGTGCAAAAACCCCTTCGGAATCTTGCTATTGCTAATTGTTGTGGGGTCTCCCCTTTTTCCAGGATAATAGGCTCGTCTAGAATATACATATACTCCTGCATAGAAGCAAGACGTGAGTCATCGACAGATAATGTAAGACATCGAGAGATACGCGAGATACTGAACGATACCGAGAGATACAGCGTCAGTAGTTCATAGTAGCTCTGAGCTCCACTCAGTAGAATATTGTTACACAGCACCCGTCAGCTTCTGACGTGGACATAGTAATTCTACTACGGCTTCACTTCAGAGACATTGTATATATCCGTCTTACTAACTGTATTCCTGGATAACTAACCTGCGTTCAAGTTTGTATTCTTTACGTTTAATGTACTCATTTTTCTATCTCAAATTCTGTTTGTTGTTCCTTTCTTTTGTGCGGTCCCCATTCCCGTGATCCACAACACTAATTCGACTGTGCGCTGAAAAACTTTACACTAAGTTTGAGATATTCGATAAAATCAAATTGACAGTTGATCTTATAATATGTTGCGAATTTGGGTGAGTTGTGTCCTTCTTGGTTTACCGTTTTACATTTACAGGAATTGCAATAATTATGTTGAATCAGTTGCTAAACCTGCTGTTAGGAAAGCTAAATCACTTTAGATTATTATTTTTTTTTTAATCATTTCACCCCGAGCAAGGCGGAAACGCCACTGATGTGCAGGGGGTTACGTAAATGTAAAAAGATTAATTAGAAAAGAGTGAGGAGTACAAACTAGTTAGAAAGGAACAACAGAAAGCTGAGAAAGCAGGTGCGATGACAGATACATAGGTGGAGAGAAAGGGAAGGTTATACGGGGGTGGGGAGAGAGCTAGAGTCCAGTGGTTAGTAGATGAGTATTGACTTTGCATTTAAATTTCTGGAGATCGTAGCCGTCAGGAAAGCAAGAATACGGGAGTGAGTTCCACAGGCGGGAAGTGCGAGAGAGGAAGCTGCAGGAGTAGAATTGTCGTCTGCATTTTAATTGCAAGAGTCTATCTTGAAGATTTATAAATCATTGTATCGAATATTGTCGCCACATCTGGTCTTTGTCTAGATATTCTTGATAAAATCGAAAGAAGAATCAGCAAGGATCTCGATTTTACTCAATTTCCTATTGACGTAACACATCTTCCTTTTAATGAGCTTTCCTCCTTGGTATCTTGGTCTTTAAGAATTAAGCGCAGTACTATATTGGCCGCTAGGTCCGGTAATTTCACTATTGAAATTTCCAGTCATAACCATAAGTTTCATATTAATAATTACTTTTCACTTGTGGAACTCTCTTTCGCCTCCCTGCTTTCCTGTCAACTACAGTCTTCAAAAATCAAAAACACCAATTGTTATCCGTAAATCTCCACTTTATCACTACCATATCTGGGTTTCCCGCTGACTTTTCTATAAACATTTTCATGGCACGTATTCTAATGAGCTCTACTTCTTGGTACCTCGACCGAATGAATTTAACCAAACTTCTCGATTAGCAACTAGCTCTTTCTCTTTCCGTATTATTGCTGAAACAGATATAGTAACCGTATGTTCTATTTTAATACATTCTTTATTGCATAATCTTAAAAAATTAAACGCAATTTCAATCGCCATTTTTTTTGCCATCGTGAATTCTGTATTTTAATTGTTCTTTCTCTTCACTAAAGTCTTTTCAGTCTTTTCTATTCCCAGTAAATATTTTCTTTTAGAAGACGGTATCCCATTCTGTTCTAAGTTTATTTTAAATACAGCAACCCGTTGCGTCTTAGTAGCTTTTATTGCCTTGGCTGGAGTTAATTGATTAAAAGAAAAACAGCTTATGAACGTGTGACAGACTGAAGATGTGTTCTTAACGCTGATCTTAGTAAAATCATCCCTCTTCCCCTTATAATATCGAGAAAATTGACTCTTTCAGTTATTTTTATTTACTATTTATTCACCCAATACACTCCCCGATGTGCGTTGTGGTGCAGTGGATATCGGCTCGGTAGAACAAACTGGGGAGACAAGTTCGAATTCCAGTTGAATTCCTTGCATTCACTTACGCACAAATAACCTTGGGAAAAGGTATTAATCCGTCTCTTCCCTCCAGTTAGGGGTTAAATAATAGGTTATATCGCCTTGGCTGGCAATCATTCTATCGCCGAAAGCAATGGCATCTTCTGCCCAGTCAGTCATGTCTCTTTCAAAACATGATCGCCCAAAAGATGTATCATGTATGGCATTTAACTGACTGACAATCCCAACAACTATTCAAGGGATCATATTACACAATTAGGTTGTTATAAGAGCGTAAATGATGGAAGTATCAAGCACATACCCTAAGGATAAATAGATAACAACTAAAGATTACACCATTACCCCGATGAACACTCATTTACTCATGTACAGTTAATGGCACCCCAAGTGGGTGATAACGTCTATGCTGAGAATTATTTCACTAGATAGAGATTGATGAGATGAAAGTGCGAGAAGGAGAAAGCAAAAAAAAAAAAACATATTTTTTGAACATTATTTTTACTCGATACTCGTATTTCTCGTAAATATTCTGTTTTTAATTAAACAGTGTATTTATTTCCACCGGCCTGATTATTTACGAGAAATTTTGTTACGAAAATGCGGGTCATTCGGAAGGAATCAAATCTGCGACCCCTAACAACATAGAAGCAACCAATTGAGCTGGTGCGTCTTAAACCCCTCGACTTGAAGCTATAGTGGGGGCTGGTTAATTTTTGTTTGATTTGGACTTGTGTCAGACATAACCGAACTCCCTACAGCTTACAAATTTTATGCAGAACTTATCATTCTCATAATTATCAGAAGGTTTTCATAGTTATCAGAATGTTGATTGTCGGCAGGTTGGAATTGTATGGAATAGTGTAAGAATAAAAATATACGTTTTTCATGTTAAAATAGAAATTTATTAAAAGGAAAGAATAACAAGAATTCGTAGAAATTAATGTTCTGTAAGAAAGTTAAGGACATCAAGTGTTCGTACAAAATGTTCGTAGTAGTAATTGTTGAAATAGATAAGGAGAAAGAGAATGATGACAATGTCCGAGTCGCTTGAAGTTGAAGTTACATTTTAGATGTTTGTCTCACGGCACCCATCTGTGATTGTGATTGACGCTGACCGAGGCCTTTTATAGTATTCAGATTTTCGCAGTTGCTCACGAAGTCCTCAAGTCTTGCAAGTCGCTCCCATTGGTCAAAAAACATTTTAACACCTTGCGAAATCTGGTTTTGACTTTTTCATTAAGAACATGGTCAATCCTTTTTCTATTTAGAAAAAAAACAGTTAATTTTTGTAAAAATGAAGAAGAAGGTTGATTTAATTAATTTCTCATTAATGTCTAACCTAAGTTAAATCAAGCTTTGTACACACAACTTTCGATTTTTCGTAAATAACCATCTCTGCTCTGAAATGTATCGTAATATAAACAAATGAAAACAATGTTACGGACATTACCGGATAATAATGAATTGTAATTAACAAACAACGGATTTAAATTTATTTATTTATTTGTTTGAACTTTTTAAAATGATAGAGGATAGAGGAAATATATATATATATATATGTCAATGTATGTGTATGTGTATGTGTATAGGATTCTCAATTAGTGAAAGCAACCCGATGTCAGTGCAGTCGGTCCACTGATGAGATATTCATTTCTTAAAACTGTTGGCTAAAACAGGCAGCAATATTTTTTAGAAATGAAATATAAAAGCGGTTCAACTCACGAAAATAGCGACTAAATCGAAGCAAAATAATAAAATTGTAAAAAAGGGAAATTCAGACTTAGAGAAGAAAATGACATTTACTTTGCTTGGTAATGGATTTTCATGTCTCGATTAACGCTAGGAAAAAATTTTCTTCGGTAACTCGGGTAATTATTATATCACTCAATATATGTCGATTTCGAGCGTTTCAGTATACATTTGTGGCTTTGCCAGGAAAATGAAAAGATAAAATATAATATCAGGAGACAGTCCTTATTAGTGTGTAGCAGACGCCATTATTTCAGATGTATTGATCGCTGTACATCGCGAAAAAAAAGGGTTCGTCCATACTTTACTCGCTTTTGCTGCTGACATTGGACTGAAAAATAGGCGCGAAGTTCAGTTGTTTTAAAGAAAAGAAAGAAAGAACTTGAATATAAAGATCAATGGACGAAAGAGAAAAGGAATTCGTTATATTCAACCGACGCAGCTTTTGCATAACAAAGTATTTCTAATAGGAGGCTAAGATTGTTATAGAGAGAAAGAGAGATAGAAAGATAAAGAGATAAATAGAGAGATATGATATATAAATAGATGAAATATAGATATATAGGAAAAACTGAGATAGATATAAACAGGGTTAGATATGAACAGACTGAGATAGATAGATAGATAGATAGATAGATAGATAGATAGATTTGAACATATTGAGAAAGATTTGAACATATAGAGATAGACAGATAGACAGATAGATAGATAGATAGATAGATAGATAGATAGATAGATAGATAGATAGATAGATAGATTTGAACATATTGAGATAGATAGATAGATAGATAGATAGATAGATAGATAGATAGATAGATAGATAGATAGATAGATAGATAGATTTGAACATTATTGGGATAGATAGATAGATAGATAGATAGATAGATAGATAGATAGATAGATAGATAGATTTGAACATATTGGGATAGATAGATTAATAGATAGATAGATAGATAGATAGATAGATAGATAGATAGATAGATATATAGATAGATAGATAGATAGATAGATAGATAGATAGATTTGAACACATTGAGATAGATAGATAGATAGATAGATAGATAGATAGATAGATAGATAGATAGATAGATAGATAGATTTGAACATATTGGGATAGATAGATAGATAGATAGATAGATAGATAGATAGATAGATAGATTTGAACATACTGAGATAGACAGATAGACAGATAGATTTGAACATATTGATATATATATATATATAGATAGATAGATTTGGACATATTGAGATAGATAGATTAGAACATATTGAGATAGAGATAGATAGATAGATAGATAGATAGATAGATAGATAGATTTGAACAGATTGAGATAGATAGATAGATAGATAGATAGATTTGAACATATTGAGATAGATAGATTTACACATATTGAGATAGATAGATAGATAGATTTGCACATATTGAGATAGATAGATAGATAGATAGATACATAGATAGATAGAGAGATAGATAGATAGATAAATAGATAGATAGATAGGTTTGAACATATTGAGATAGATAGATAGATAGATAGATAGATAGATAGATAGATAGATTTGAACATATTGAGATAGATTAGATAGATAGATAGATAGATAGATAGATAGATAGATAGATATAAACAGGCTTAGATAGATAGATAGATAGATAGATAGATAGATAGATAGATAGATTTGAACATATTGAGATAGACAGACAGACAGATAGATAGATAGATAGATAGATAGATAGATAGATAGATAGATAGATAGATAGATAGATTTGAACATATTGAGATAGATAGATAGATAGATAGATAGATAGATAGATTTGAACATATTGAGATAGATAGATAGATAGATAGATAGATAGATAGATTTGAACATATTGAGATAGATAGATAGATAGATAGGTAGATAGATAGATAGATTGATTTGAACATATTGAAATAGATAGATAGATAGAAAGATAGATAGATAGATAGATAGATAGATAGATAGATAGATAGATAGATTGATTTGAACATATTGAAATAGATAGATAGATAGATAGATAGATAGATAGATAGATAGATAGATTTGAACATATTGAGATAGAGTGATAGAGTGATAGACTTTAACATATTGAGATAGATAGATAGATAGATAGATAGATAGATAGATAGATAGATATAAATAGGCTTAGATAGATAGATAGATAGATAGATAGATAGATAGATAGATAGATAGATAGATTGGAACATATTGAGATAGCAGTAGATAGATAGATAGATAGATAGATAGATAGATAGATAGATAGATTGGAACATATTGAGATAGATAGATAGATAGATAGATAGATAGATAGATAGATAGATAGATAGATAGATAGATTTGAACATATTGAGATAGATAGATAGATAGATAGATAGATAGATAGATAGATAGATTTGAACATATTGAAATAGATAGATAGATAGATAGATAGATAGATAGATAGATAGATAGATAGATAGATAGATTTGAACATATTGAGATAGAGTGATAGAGTGATAGAGTGATAGACTTTAACATATTGAGATAGATAGATAGATAGATTGGAACATATTGAGATAGATAGATAGATAGATAGATAGATAGATAGATAGATAGATAGATAGATAGATAGATTGGAACATATTGAGATAGATAGATAGATAGATAGATAGATAGATAGATAGATAGATAGATATGAACAAGCTGACATAAATATGAACATACGGAAATCTATATCTACATCTATCTATCTATCTATCTATCTATCTATCTATCTATCTATCTATGTATATATATATATATATATATATATATATATATATATATATATATATATATATATAATGACCGTTTCCTCTAAGGCACGCAGGTTTGAATCTTGCCGGAGGAAGTATATTTTCGATTATTCAGGCCGGTAGGTAGATGTAAATAAACACATTTTTTAAATTATAAAAAACCAATCATCTACTCAAAAACGTGTATCCATTAAAAATTTTGTTGAAAGAAACAAATAAAAATATATCGGAGTTAATCTATTTCGTATAATGACTGTATTCGATCTGCCAAGTCGTGATCTGTCACATTACAGATTCTCAGTTGGGTTTTGTCAAGGACACCTAGGTGGATAACAATAGCACCCGACGAGACTAAACAAAAATTTTAAGAATAAGAAATGCACAGTTATAATATATCAAGTAATTCGGTTATTTGATTATTTGGGATGTGTAGTCACGGAAAGTAAGCCTATAAAAATAAACAAACTTTTCCGATACTCTGCATACTAATAGCTTTTTCTTTTATATGCCATGTTCTTTCAGGACGTAGGCGATCATGGCTTTCCACATCTCCCTGTCCCTGGTCGCTCTTAGCATGCTTTCTCCTGTAGCATCATGCAACCTTCGTTCCCTCATCCACCTAATCAGGTTTTTCAAATATGTTATCCGCGGCTTTCCCCTGTCTCTTTTCCCCTCTATCTGGCCTGTTAGTATCAGGTTCTCCAAGCCCTCCTTCCTCAGTTGTCTCTTCCAGATACTCAGTATTAATTTCCTTTTCGTTTCCATCCTTTCCAAAACCTTGTCATTGCTTACATATTTGGTCCATGATATCCGCAGCATCCTTCTGTAGAACCACATTACAGTTTCTTCAAGTTTTTCCTTCATCTTTGATGATATTGTCCAGCATTCACTGCCATATTGAAGAACTGACAACAAATAGCAACCCAGTACTTTCTTCCTCGTTTCTAGCGAAATTTTCCTGTTTCTTAATACTTTACTGAACTTCAGGAATGCTTCTTTCGCCATGCCAATTCGCCTTCGAATCTCAGTGTCGCACTTTACGTCTTCTGTTAGAAGCATAGTAATATAAAGATCCTAAAATAATATGGAATACGAAGAAATCAAATACGGATTGTGATGCAATGTCTGATGATCCAAACAACAGTGAACACTGGATAATATTTTACCACAAATCATGAAAAGACTTATAGCGATAAAAATTTGCTTCTACATACGAAAAGTGATCATATCATTTTCAGAACATGTATCAAATGAGGAAGTTCTAAAGCGAATAGTAGATTCTATAGATTAACTGATTTCCTTTTTTAAACGCACGACAGGAATTTTAGAAACGAATAACAGGAACTTTAAATAAAGGGGATGAGTTATTCAACACTAACGAAATTTAGTATTTTATATACTTTCGTTCATGTTTGTATGAACAAAAATATTTTTTAATGTGTATACAGCCGGACTTTATTTCGGACCATTCTTAGTGGAATTCTTTCTCATTCTGGAAATGATACTGTAGTCAAATTTGCTTCTTGGTACAATGTGCATTTTATCACAACTACTGTAATATCTGACTTTTCTCAATATACTCCAGCTCACATTAGGATTTTTCTCAGTTTTTCTCTTAAGTTCTCCACATAGTTGGCTAGTTTGTTACATTTTCTAAGTCTTTCTAGCTTGAATGATAATTTCTGATGATACCATCGTTTTTTAAAATTGCCTTCTGTACACTCCACGTATATTTTTCTCTGTTCATTTTATCTTGAACTTCTGCTCTGTAAACATTAGCTACAAACTAACTGTTGCTCACATTTAGAATGCGACGGCTAAAAATTTTGAAACGCATAATAAGGAAAGAAAACTGACAGAATTTAACCCCCTACGAGAACATCAAGTGCCAAAGAGTTAGAAGATATCAGTCAATGTCCTATTTGACAATCAAATCGATAGTGGAATAAGTACAGCAATGACAATATGTTTGTAAATGATTAGGTATTGTTGAAAACAAGAAAATATATAAATTATGTACATTGTTCGAACCGCTGTTCTCAACTTTGTTACCATATTCACGACGTTTCAAGTGTTGCACGCTTCGACCTTCTTCAGGTGATTGGTATTTTTAATTGAACCTGTTATTTCGTTCACTTGTGTAGTTTGTTCTCGTGCCATGAGTCATGTGACTTGTAGATATCACCGTTATCTCCACTTAACTCAATGTTCAAGGATTTTTGTTCACCACTGCTGTTGCAAGGTACTGAACTCACAACTCTTTTGGTCAACTCACTGGATATACCTAACACTTTTATCCACTGGGGCATATTTCCTTGTTTTGAATTGAATATCTGAGGAAAAGAAAGGAGAACGATAATGAAAAAGAAAGAGGAAGATAATGAAATAGACGGATATATATATATATATATATATATATATATATATATATATTAGAAATTTTTTTTAAATAGTCTACAATTTCATAGGTAATACGTATTTCGCCGCTGACCTTGCAATTCGTCAGACCGAAATAATACAACAGTTAATCTTCAAAATATTCCAGTAACTAATTACACACAGATGCTCACGTGTCCATACTGGCGTAGACATTTGTAACGGTAATCTGGAATATTTTGAAGATTAACTGTTGTATCATTTGCGTCTGACGAACAGCAAGGTCAGCGGCGAAATACGTATTACCCATGGTATTGTAGAATATCTAATTTTTTTTCTAAATTATATTACTCTGTTAAATTACTACTTTACTGTTATATTACTAAAATTGTTTAAATATTGAAATTTTTTTAATGTTTTTTTTTATAATCGGAAACTTTATGTAATAATTGATAAGACTGCGCTGAAAAAAGTAAAAAAAATTAAAAACAACAAATCTAAAGTTGGTGTTAGTCTCTTTCAGGTCCGCCAAATATGTTTTTATTTTTCCTCAGTATGAACAAGGCTGACCTACAGTAGAGCAATTCACTGCGCCTTCTTAGTCTCACATTAACACTGATATGAAGTGGTGTGATTATATTAAATCAATTGCTAGGTCTACTGCTATAGAAATTGTTTCCCTGTGTCGTAGTAGACAAGATAAGAATTCATCTTACACATTTGTAAATGTTAAGATAAAGTGAAAAGTTTATCAAACTACCATGTTTGCCTTTCATTAAAACTTGATCAGAAAATGATATATGGAGAAAAAGAAGAAAGAAATTCTTGTATTTTTAGTCTTGTGTTGTTTGGTTTGCGTTGTGGCGCCGGATTTGCGTTGTGTTGCAGTGGATATCGACTCGAAACGAGAAATCGGGGAACCGAGTTCAAATTCCAGTTGAATTCCTTGCATTCACTTATGCACAAATAACCTTGGGAAAGGTATTAATCCGTCTCTTTCCTCCAGTTATGGGTTAAATGCTAGAACAGATCGGGTTTCAATCCTGGGTTAAAAGCAATCGGAGTCTAACCATACTGATGAGCTGTGATACAGCGAAACAGATCTGTCTGCGGATGACTATATATATATATATATATATATATATATATATATATATATATATATAATCATCCATAATTATAATCCATGGTATATCACACGCTAAAAGTTTACTTCCTTCCGAGCGCCCATAGCTCAGAGATAGAATCGCCGACTGACGCCAATTCGGTCGGGTTTCACTCCTGGGTTATAAGCAATCGGAGTCTAACCGAACTGATGAGCTGTGATACAGCGAAACACATCTGTCTGCGGATGACTATATATATATATATATATATATATATATATTAAGATTCTGTCTGCGGATGACTATACATATATATATAATATTATATTTATATATATATATATATATATATATATATATTAAGATTCCCAACAAAATACAAAGAAATATTGTCGCAGCTTTTCTTTTCTACAAATATACCGCGTTTCTAATTATTAACGAGCTGACACTTTTCCATCCTTTACAAAATCTACTGGTTGAAATTTCACATGTACATGTTGGTTGCGCGTTGTGGTGCAGTGGATATCGACTTAGAATAAGAAATCGTAGTGCCGAGTTCGAATTCCAGTTGAATTTCTTGCACAGTTATGGGTTAAACAACAAGAGAGATTGAGTTCTATAACCTTGGTTGGCAACCAGTCAACCCAGAAAGAAAGCAATGGCAACCTACTGTGGGATAATCTTCTGCCCATTCAGTCATGTCTCTTTTGATCGTCCAAAGCGTGTATCACGTACGGCACTTAACTGACTGATATACATGTACACTGTAAAAATTGTAAGCTTCTAGAAAAGAAACAGAAGTTACTTAAATTTGTAGTGTTTCTAATTATTAAAAGGTGTAATAAAGCCTCTGTTCAAAAAAGAAAATAACACTTTAATAGCTTCATTTACAGATTTTTTATGGATTCATACAGTAACTAACTTTCTGAATCTCACTTGATGTAATTTCAAATAACACGTTAACTATTTTGAGAAGAGGTTAGCAAGTACTTCTGGACATGTTGCTTCTCCAGGGCTCCTGCAAACTCCTCCACTGGTCAGGCCTGGGTTATCTGCGTGTCAGGCCTGGGTTATCTACATGGGTCAGGCCTGGGTTATCTACAGGTCAGGCCTGGGTTATCTACAGGTCAGGCCTGGGTTATCTACAGGTCAGGCCTGCTGTTCTGCCAGGTCAGGCCTGGGTTGCCTACAGGTCAGGCCTGGGTTACCTACAGGTCAGGCCTGGGTTATCTACAGGTCAGGCCTGGGTTATCTACAGGTCAGGCCTGGGTTACCTACAGGCCAGGCCTGGGTTAATTTCCATGAGGTCAGGCCTGGGGTTATCTACAGGTCAGGCCTGGGTTATCTACAGGTCAGGCCTGGGTTACCTGCAGGTCAGGCCTGGGTTATCTACAGGTCAGGCCTGGGTTACTCATGCAGGTCAGGCCTGGGTTATCTACAGGTCAGGCCTGGGTTATCTACAGGTCAGGCCTGGGTTATCTGGCTAAGGTCAGGCCTGGGTTACTCATAAGGTCAGGCCTGGGTTATCTACAGGTCAGGCCTGGGTTACCTGGCTAGAGGTCAGGCCTGGGTTATCTACAGGTCAGGCCTGTTATTTCCAAGGTCAGGCCTGGGTTATCTACAGGTCAGGCCTGGGTTATCTGCAAGCAGGCTGTGGCCTGGTTACCTACAGGTCAGGCCTGGGCTGGCTCTGCCAGGCCTAGGGGGCCTGGGTTATCTACAGGTCAGGCCTGGGTTACCTACAGGTCAGGCCTGCTACTCACAGGTCAGGCTCAAGTCATTTACAGCAGGTCAGGCCTGGGTTATCTACAGGTCAGGCCTGGGTTATCTGCTATAGTCAGTCTGGGTTACCTACAGGTCAGGCCTGCTACTCTAGGTCAGGCCTGGGTTAATTTCCCACAGGTCAGGCCTGGGTTATCTACAGGTCAGGCCCGGGTTATCTACAGGTCAGGCCTGGGTTATCTTACAGGTCATTTGCCTAAGCAGGTCAGGGCCTAAGCATCTGCCAGTGCACAGCCTGGTTATCTACAGGTCAGGCCTGGGTTACCTACAGGTCAGGCTCAGTTATCTAAGCAGGTCAGGCCTGGGGTTATCTGCCAGGCCAGCCTGCTACCTAAGCAGGGTCAGGCCTCAATATCTGTCAGGCCTGGTTATCTAAGCAGGTCAGGCCTGGGTTATCTACAGGTCAGGCCCGGGGTTATCACAGGTCAGGCCTGGGTTATCTCTGCAGGTCAGGCCTAAAGGCCCACAGGTCAGGCCTGGGTTATCTACAGGTCAGGCCTGGGTTATCTACAGGTCAGGCCTGGGTTATCTACAGGTCAGGCTCTGGGTTATCGGCAGGTCAGGCCTGGGGTTTCCACAGGTCAGGCCTGGGTTACCTACCGGTCAGGCCTGGGTTATCTAAGGTCAGCCCTGCCATCATGGTCAGGCCTGGTTATTCACAGGTCAGGCCTGGGTTATCTACAGGTCAGGCCTGGGTTATCTACAGGTCAGGCCTGCTACCTGCCAGGTCAGGCCTGCTTGCTTCTCCACATGGGTCAGGCCTGGTTTACCTGCCATATCAGGCCTGGGCCACTGGCAGGTCAGGCCTGGGTTATCTACAGGTCAGGCCTGGGCTATCTAAGCAGGTCAGGCCTGGGTTATCTGCTGTCAGCCCAAGTTACCTACAGGTCAGGCCTGGGTTATCTAAGCAGGTCAGGCCCAACAGTTGTCACAGGTCAGGCCTGGGTTATCTGCCAGTCGTGCCTGCTATCTACAGGTCAGGCCTGGGTTGTCTACAGGTCAAGCCTGGCTACCTACAGGGTCAGGCCTGGGTTATCTACAGGTCAGGCCTGGGTTACCTACAGGTCAGGCCTGGGTTATCTACACAGGTCAGGCCTGGGTTATCTAAGCAGGTCAGGCCCAAGGCCTGGCAGGTCAGGCCTGGGTTATCTACAGTCAGGCCTGGGTTATCAGTCAGGCCTTAAGTTACCCATATGGCCGTGCCTGGTTATCTACAGGTCAGGCCTGGGTTATCTACAGGTCAGGCCTGGGTTATCTACAGGTCAGGCCTGGGTTACCTACAGGTCAGGCCTGGGTTATCTGGCGGTCAGGCCTGGGTTACCTACAGGTCAGGCCCAAGCCACCACAGGCCAGGCCTGGGTTAATTGCCATGGTCAGGCTCAAGTTATCTACAGGTCAGGCCTGGGTTATCGCCAGGTCAGGCCTGTTACACGGCAGTCAGGCCTGGGTTATCTACAACTACACAATTTATTCATAACAAAGAACGTCGAGAAACAACCTTCAAATGAACCTCATCAACCCTCTTACGTACCTTCAACAATAGCGGCAACAAATCTTTTCACAGTTTGGTGACATCTTCCATTTATTTTGGATATTTCTAATGCAAATTGGCTTTTGGAAAGTTCATGTTATAATATCTTTTTCAGAAGGAGCCAAGTCTCATTTTCTACTCATAATTGCACGATTATAATGTAACTCGTTTAGAATCTGAAACACTTCTATATCGTATTCATATTACACATTGCCACGTTTACTTCCTGTTGGGCAGAACAATACAGTTTTATACAGCCTACGCATATACTTGTTTCCATTATAATATGAAAATTTCGTTAAATTCCGACTAGTAGTTTTGGACAAAATTAAAAAAATATCACCTCATTAATAAATTGAAACGTAAACGGAACGACAAATAGTGGTACCGAGTTCGAATTCCAGTTGAATTCATTGCATTTACTTACTTACTCTCAGGAAAGGAATTAACCCGTTTCTTCCCTCCAGTTATGGGTCAAATAATAGGTGAGTTTGTGTTCTAGAGCTTTGGCTGGCAATCAGTCTACCGCAGAAAGCAATGGTAACCTACTACGGGAAAGTTTTCTGCCTAGTCAGTCATGTCTCGAAAGCCTGTATCATGTATGGAACTTAACTGACTGATTTTCATGACAGCTGATCTTAATGAGCCCGCCCACCTCACGTTGGTAACAGCACCGCATGTTTTTAAGAGTCCTATTAAATTTTAGGTCTAACCATTTTACTGTTGAAATAACTGAATGTAACCATATATTCTAACAGTTTATTTTTTCACACTCACATGCGGAAATCTTTACCAGTTGCTTACCTCCTTGCCTAGCAATATTCTTCTTCTTCTATGTGCCCTGTCCCTTCAGGACGTAGGCGATCATGGATCTCCACGTCTCCCTATCCCTTGTGGCTCTTAGTATGTTTGCTCCTGTTGCTCCTGGCAACTCCCGTTCCGTCATCCACCTGATCAGGCCCTGCAAATATGTTATCCGCTGCCTTCCTCTGTCTCTCCTTCCTTCTATCTGACCAGTCAGTATCAGGTTCTCCAGGCTCCAGGCTCCAGAAAAATGTAAATACAGTGTCAATCGCAATCTTCACGAAGCCTGTTCTTTATTTTTTTTCTTCACCTCACTACTGTCTTCTAAATCTATTTCATTCTCAGTAACCCCTTTCGTCTTAGCAGAACTATCACCTTCCTTTGGGTAAAATGATAAAATGTCTGTCTGTACTAATGGTAAGGATATGACTCTGATACGGAGAGCTGTTGGAACAATATCGACCTAATTTTTTTTATAATCATTTCACCCCCAAAAAGCTAGAACCACCACCGGTGCGCAGGGGGTTGCAGTGTGAGAAGAAACAAGGTACAGGGGATGTGAATAAATTATAAGATAAGGAAGGAGGTCGATGATAGCAATTGACGTTGCATTTACACGTTTGCAGATTGTACCTATCGGGGTAGTCGGTAAACGGAAGTGAGTTTCACATGACAGAAATTTTATCAAAAAAACAAATATCAGACTCTTTTTAGAATGCATTTTGAGTAGAAAGGAAATTTTTTCACTATCACCTCGGCACAAATGAATACAGTAATCAGTCAGTTAAGTGCCATACGTGATACACGCTTGGGCGATCATGTCTCGAAAGAGACATGACTGACTGGGCAAAAGATTATCCCGCAGTAGGTGGCCATTGCTTTCTGCGGTAGACTGGTTGCCGACCGAGGCTATAGAACCCAATCCGTCCTGCTATTTAACCCATAACTGGAAGGAAGAGACGGATTAATACCTTTTCCAAGGGTATTTGCGCGTAAGTGAATACAATGGATTCAACTGGAATTCGAACTCGGCTGTACCACAACGCCCATCCTGAATACAGTAATACAAAAATATGATTGAGAATGAATGATGATTCTTTTAGAACTATGCAAAAGATTTAAGAATGCAGCCAAGTGATCATAAAAAGCTAGGAGCTGTTACAGAGAAGAATATAAGTAGAAGATTTAAAAATTCAAAATTAAATCTGGTCACGCTATCAAAATTAGATGATCGTGTTAAGTTTTATATACTGCCTCTACTGCAAGAAAACAACAACGATCTTGACAGACAACGAAGAACAAGAACACGTATATATAAAATTATAAACGTATATTTCTGTTCTTTGCTGGTGAAGGTTGTGTGGAGGAGGATGTAGCCAGTGAGAATCACGCGCACACAAAGGAGTTGTTGGAAGTCTTTAACCAGCGGGAGTTTCTTCTTTGCGTTCTCTCTATATTCTTTTTTCGGGCAGAAAATCCTAAACTTATACAACCCCAAATTCACACGCATTTTTACCTTCTCGGGTTTTTCCTTAATTGTGTCATCTAGGGCCTGGAACATCTGTCAATCTTCTTTGCCGACTATGCCTTTTAGGCCAGCTGTCTTTCATGTCGATCATAACCCTGTCGGTCATTTCTCGCATTTTCCGCTTCAATCATATTTTTATCGACAACTAATAGTTTTTATTGCCTTTGATGTCAATCACACTTTTGTCGGCCACTGCTTGTGTTTCCTGCCTTTGATGTCAATTATATCTCTGTCGGGCGAAGGTAATATATTACATAAGTTACTATAAACAAAGGTACAAAAATAATTTTCAAGTTGATACTATTGAAAAAGATATGAAAGAGAGTGAAAGATTGTTATATCGCCGAGGTGGCAGTAGGATACCAGATGATATGTGCTGAAATATCTACAGCACAATAGCCATGCTAATGGCTATTGTGCTGTAGATATTTCAGCACTAATAAGACAAAACAGAACAACAATAATTAGAAAGAGGGGAGTGGTTAAGTTGCTAGAGTCGAAGAGAGCACAGTCCGATAATAATCGTCAGTGACACTAGGAATACCTGGCTGCTATTACTCTTTATTTATATAGCTATTTCGAATGTGCGTTGTGGTACAGTGGATATCGGCTCGGAACGAGAAATCGGGGAGCAGAGTTCGAATTCCCGTTGAATCTATTGTATTCACTTACGCGCAAATACCCTTGGGAAAGGTATTAATCCATCTCTTCCTTCCAGTTATGGGTTAAATAGCAGGACAGATTGGGTTCTATAGCCTTGGTCGGCAACCAGTCTACCGCAGAAAGCAATGGCAACCTACTGCGGGATAATCTTTTGCCCAGTCAGTCATGTCTCGAAAGAGACATGATCGCCCAAGCGTGGATCACGCATGGCACTTAACTGACTGATATAGTTATTTCGGTCGATAGACCATTCCATATTTGAGAGGGCTAGAGGGGTGTCAACTTGCTTTACAAGAAAAATGAATAGCATCCAGTATTCTCAGTTAAGTGTCATACGTGATACATGCTTTGAGCGATCATGCCTCGAAAGAGACATGACTGACTGGGCAAAAGATTATCTCGCAGTAGGTTGCCATTGCTTTCTGCGGTAGAATGGTTACCAGCCAATGCTATAGAACCCAATCTGTCCTGTTATTTGACTCATAGCTATAGGAGGAAGAGATGTATTATATTATTACGTGATAACTGATGGGGTATCAGTTTATTATTTCATAACAATAGAAAACCGATCCCACATTTTATGACCAATAGAAATCTTAAACATGATACCAACTATTATATTCAATCAGTCAATTAAGTGCCATACATGATATACGCTTGGGCGATCATGTCTCCTTCGAGACATAACTGACTGGGCAGAAGATTATCCCGCAGTAAGCTGCCATTGCTTCCTGCCGTAGACTGGTTGCCAGCAAAGACTATAGAACCCAATCTGTCCTATTATTTAACCAATAACTGGAGGGAAGAGACAGATTAATACCTTTCCAGAGGGTATTTGTGCATAAGTGAATGCAAGGAATTCAACTGGAATTCGAACTCGGCTCCACGATTTGTCGTTCCGAGTCCATATCCACTGCACCACAAAGCACATCTATCCAGTACTCTACCCGAGAAAAAAAGTTCTAAAGGCCTTTATGAAAAGCTTCAGAAAAGTTAAAATCTAAGTTAGAATTGATAAGAATATTACTAGAAAAATACTGGAACGTTCTGAAACCCTAAGAAAGCTGGCTGTTTTTCGACCTTCATAGTTAAACGCTAGATAAGGCAATTCAATGAAAAAAATAATAAAAGCAAAATTAATGAAGTCGAAAAGAAATTGCTGTACCAAAAAAAGTTGGGGGATAATAGATAATGATAATCCCTATTGAAGACGCCTGATCAGACATATTTTTGTTTGCTCAAAATCAGAAATATGAGCTTTATACTGCAATATTCAGAGCGGACCTTAGTTACGGTTTCTGAAAAAATGCGCTTAAACTGGCTTGATAAGCATTTGGAACAAAGCCAGTACGCTCAAACACTCAGTCAAGATGACTTTTGCTTGCTTATTCATCAACAGATTGTTCGGTTTACACAATTACACTTTGGTGAGTTCTAGCACTTTTCAAAGATTCTTTATGCTGGGATTGTCTCCCAATGTCGATCTAACCGAAAAGTCACTATTTGAGAAATTGACCATGTTGAGATTCGAACCTGGGTCTCACAGTTTCACTCGGCCGCAACACCACAAACTAGTCATTGTGAAATGAGTGAAACAGTATTGGAAATAAAAAGAAAATGAGATACTTAGATGTAAACAGATTTCTTTGTCTAAGCAAAAAGACTGTATTACTATAGCGATTAGCATTATTAAATGTTTTGCCAGATTATCGACATGGCTTTTCAAGCGAATAACAGAGAGAAGGATTTTTGTTTGAGATGACGAATTACCATCTTTATATTCTTATTTACTCGGACGAGTGTCCTCATTTTGGTTATTATAGTCATATCGTTTTAGTAGTTGTATCCTGTTGTCATTTTTGTTCTATTCTGCATGGTTGATAGCATGTATTTTTCAAAGGGAATTCATAAATCCAAAACATAATATTCAGTGGCGGAGTGGTAGCTGAGTAGCTCACAGTAGTAACTGATATGAGTTATCTCCCCTAACATCTGCAGCGAGATGAGAAGAAGCCAATCTTGAATAAAAATTTTGGTTAAAAGTTGCCCAAAAGTTATAAACTACGATTGACCCATGAAAAAGGTTAGTTAACACAACGGCTGATCATTTGTTACTATATAAAAATCATTAATGGCACTGATACGAGTAAATGAAGTACACGAGAAAAACACCAAGACCTTGCCCGATAGCTGTAAACTTCACAGAATGTCAGGGTAAAAATTATTCTCATAGTGATTACTGTCGAGTCAAGAGTGGGAAAGATTTCAGGTTGCAGTTCTTTTGAGGTCAACGATAAAAACTGGGGAATGTGCTGAAATTTAAGAATAAACTTGCTGACACTTCTTTTAATCATTTCACCCAAAGCAAGGCATTCCACTGCCACTATTGCGCAGGGGTTACATTGGGGGAAGTGATGAGAAAGAGTGGTTAGATATAGAAAATGTCAGAAGGAGGGTGATAGACGAGTAAGGATACCGAGGATGATGGTTGGGTAGATGGGAAGAGTGTTTGAGAGAATAAATGCGAGTTAGTGCGATAAGAGGTGTCTATTGACCTTAAATTTAAATTCCTGGAGATTGTAGCTTTCGGGAAAGAAAGTATATGGAAGGGAATTCCACAGGCGGGAAGTGCGAGAAAAGAAACTGTTAGAGTAGAAATTGCGGTTACAATTTATCTGTTTCACAGTAAAAGAGTGGGAACTAGTTGCTAATCTAGTATCTCGTGCAAATTCATACCTAAGGGGCACCAGTGATCTAAGATCATCGGAGCAGAAGCCGTGAAAGTATTTAAAGAAGAGGCACAGGGAAGCCACATCACGCCGGTGAGAGAGTGACTGCAGCCGGGCTGCCAAGTCGGTATCGATCACATTACAGATTACAGATCCTTCGTTGTATTTTGTCAAGAACCCCGAAGAGAATAGCAGGGGCACCCGACCAGATGTGGCAGCAGTATTCAATACACGGGCCGATGAAAGATTTATATATGTGCAGGATGGACTTCCGGGCCCTGCACAGAGAACCGACTTTCATAGTAGCGGATTTAGTAATGGATTCGATATAGTCATTCCACTTGAAGTCCGCTGAGAGTGTGAGGCGTAGTGTTTTACTCTCAGGGAGGCAAGCCTGTTCCATGCTAATGGGAGGTAGGAGCGATTGTCTAAGATGGTTAATTGATAGCAGAAACGGTAATCATCAAATATAATTGTTTTTCAGACGCAAATAAGCAGCTACAGTAAAGATGATGTTGCTTGTAAAATCTAGCACATTCGGAATTGTGGCAAGATTAAAATAGTTGAAAGTTCTAACGATTGCTTAAATAAGCAAAATTATGGGGTAGGGAATTTCGGATATTAGAGGGTATTTGTTGTTTGTCACTTGATTTCAAACTACGATTGACTGTTACAAGTGCTGGATTGTTACAAATAATAATAATAATAATAATAATAATGAATAAATAAATAAATACGAGGGCCATTCAATAAATAAGGTAAATTCTTCGGTCTAAGGACATCTAACACACATAGAAGCTTAATTTTTTACATTTTTTTCCTTTATCTCTTTTTCAAAGGGATTTAATTTTTTTGCAGATTGAAAAAAACTTTCACTTTTGGAGATTAACAAAGATGGCCGACCAAGAAGCATGCTCCAGGATTGAACAGAGGTAAGTTATCAAGATTTTTGTTGCTGAAGGGTGCAAACCAGTTAAAATTCATAGGAGGATATCAACTGTGTATGATGCCACATGTTTCAGCCCAAAAATGTCTACAAGTGGGCTAAATTGTTTAAAGAAGGGCGAAGCAATGTTGAGGATGAAGACAGGCCTGGGAGGCCTACAGTAGTGAGGTCTCCTGAGGTGATCGAATCAGTCAATGGCCTTATTCAGTCTGACAGAAAAGTGACAAGGAATGACTTTGAGCCTATTTGTTCTGACAGCACACAAAATTGTCCATGATGACCTTGCCTACTCATCAAGACAATGCAAGCCCAAACGGCGCAGACCATCAACGAGCTGGGCTGGTAACTGCTCCCTCATCCCCCTTACAGCCCAGACCTTGCCACTTCAGATTTTCACCTGCTTGGTCCCATGAAAGTGTTCACGAGAGGCACACAGTTTGAAAGTGAGATGAAGTCAAAAGTGCTGTGCGCGATTGGCTGAGATATCAGTCCAAAGATTTTTACACTGAGGGAATACGGAAGCTTGAGCACAGATGGGAAAGGTGTGTGACACTGATGGGAGACTACGTTAAAAAAAAAAGTAAGCTTCTGTCTAATAGAAGTCCTTATACCGTAAAAAAGTCAATTTATTTATTGAATGACCCTCGAAATGTTACGTCATGCATGAATTTAACTGATTGGCATTGTTAACCTTTACATATTTTGTTTTCATAAATTAACACAGAAAAAAATCTTAATTATTACTGAAGATTTGCTTATCATCTACCTGAACTTAACCATTATTTACATACTATCAGTTGTCCTCATATTTGTTGATATTATCACAACGTTTCGACCGTTGTGTCCTCCGGCTTTCTTCAAGTGTTTATCGGTAATATTCAGAGGCGAGCTAGATTGGTCTTATATTTATTCTGTAAGCGTTATGCGGTATAATGGTTGCCAGCAAGGCTATAGAATCCAATCTGCCCTGTTATTTAACTCATAGCTGGAGGGAGAAGAGATAGCTTATATTATATTATTATATTAAGTATAATTAATGGAGGATCAGTTCATTACTTCATCACAATAGAAAACCGACCCCCCCACTTTATGCTCAGTAAAAGCCTTATCATGTTTTCAATTATTATCTTCATTCAATCAGTTAATTGCCATACATGATACACGCTTTGTGCGATCATGTCTCAAAAGAGACATGACTGACTGGACAGAAGATTATCCCGCAGTAGGTTGCCATGCTTTCTGCGGTAGACTGGTTGCCAGCCAAAGCTACAGAACCCAATCAGTCCTATTATTTATCCCATAACTGGAAGGAAGAGACGGATTAATACCTTTCCCAAGGGTATTTGTGCGTAAGTAAATGCAAGGAATTCAACTGGAATTCGAACTCGGCTCTCTGATTTGTCATTCCGAGTCGATATCCACAGCACCACAACGTCAGTCAGTCAGTTAAGTGCCATACGTGAAACACGCTTGGGCGATCATGTCTCGAAAGAGACATGACTGATTGGGCAGAAGATTATCCCGCAGTAGGTTGCCATTGCTTTCTGCGGTAGACTGGTTGCCAGCCAAGACTATAGAACTCAATCTGTCCTGTTATGTAACCCATAACTGGAGGGAAGAGATGGATTAATACCTTTCCAAAGGGTATTTGCGCGTAAGTGAATGCAATGAATTCAGCAGGAATTCGAACTCGGCTAGCCGATTTGCCGTTCCGAGACGATATCCATTGCACCACAACGCACATCCTCATCGTGTTTCGCCCTAGTGCCAAAACTTTCATAATTATGTCTGTACTGTAACATCCGATCACGTGATTGTGACGATGGTAAATTTTCATCCAATCAAAAAAACACTTGAATAAATTAGATTTGCTTCGACTTCGATCGCGGATTGTCGTGTAGCAGATATTAAATTGATGTTTTAAATATGTTTTACCTCATGTAATATTTTTCATGATTCATGTAGCGGTGTTTTTTTTTATTTAGTCTTCTAGGAAGCTACTATTTTCGGATTAACCTTTTGTAATCGTCTGTCTCTCAGAATTATTCTACCTTTGTTGAAATATTTCTTTTGTTTATTTTATGCTGAACAGCTTTTGTTTTCGCTTTTGTCATCTACTTTGAGTGTCACACCTTCGTTTGTTTCATTGTCTTGGGATGTCATAATCAATCTATCATCTTGCATTTGTCTGTTTTTATGCGTCTGCACTAAATATTTGTATTTGGGAAAACGTTTCTCTCCCATCGCTACAGCAATGAAAACAAATCTAAAATACCCGTACACATACACACATATCCTAGCGCCATTTGCTATTTACGTTCAGGTAAAGCAGACATCTTCTCACAGAAATCTAAACTTATTTATAAATAGAACTTTGTATGTGTGTGTGTGTATGTGCGAGTGTGAATGTGTGTGTGTCTACGTGCGTGTATCTGTGTGTCCATTACCTATAGACTCCGAAACGACTGAACCGATCTTCTTGAAAATTTACACAGTTGTACTATAAGCGTCTGCGAATGTTCTTAGCTAGGTTTTGTGTCGAGGTACCCCCGATAAATATCGAAAATCGATAATAGAAAAAATCAAATTTGATACGCTTATAGACAAAGACATAAGAAACGATATTCAGAAGTTTCAAGGTTACAGTTCTTAAAATAGTGCAGAAAATCGATAATATATATATATATATATATATATATATATATATATATATATATATATAAAAGGCAAGATGTTTGTGTGTTTCTTTTTATCTGCCTATATCTCTGTATTTTTTCAGCTCTGTTATTTTAGTTTTTGCTTCGGGTTTGGCTCTTAGTAGGTATAATTGTAGTTCTTAGTCTCAGCCATGATACCATTTACTCAGAGGACTTATTTAGCTTTCAAAATTAAGTTTACGATGAAAAAAACTTATTTGATATCGATACCAGGAAATCAAAATTTGACTTACATCCATTCATTTTTCTTTCAGTCTACGGTTTCGCTTTAACTGGAAACAACTATTGCTTTTTAGTCTTTCTTGCCAACGTCCAAAGAGTCTGAGCTCCAGAACCATGGATTAGTTTTAAAGCTTTCATTACACCCGAGCAACGCCGGGCTATACTGCTAGTAAGCAATAAACACAAAAACACACAAGAAGAATGAGCATTTCTGAGGAAAACATTTTTTTTTCAATCATTTCACCTCGAGCAAGGCGGAAATGCCACTGATGTGCGGGGGGCTACATAACTGTAAAAAGATTAATTAGAAGAAAGTGAGGAGTACAGACCAGTTACAAAAGAGCAATAGAGAGATGAGAATGCAGGTGTCATGACAGTTACATAGATGGAGAGAAAGGGAAGGATATACGGGGTGGAGAGAGAGCTAGAGTCTAGTGGTTAATAGATGAGTATTGACATTGCATTTAAATTCTTGGAGTTTGTAGCCATCAGGAAAGCAAGAATATGGGAGAGAGTTCCACAGGCGGGAAGTGTGAGAGAAGAAGCTGCAGGAGTAGAATTGTCGTCTGCATTTAGTTCGCCTAACTGTGAATGGGTGGGACCCAGTTGCCAATCTGGTTGCACGAGTAAACATCTGTTGTGGAGGCACCAGTGACTTATGATCGTCCGAGTAGAAGCCATAAAATAACAAAATATTAAGCATTTAGTGATTATAACAACCAGCAATTTTCTTATTCTATGTTTCGTCAGAAGGCTTGCGAACAGGTCTCTTCACAATTTCCAGGCTTTGTAGCTCTTAATAAATCTCTTTTTGTTCCCTCTTCTAAACACTGTTCTACTATACATTTACTGAAGCTTACCACGTAGGTTGTCTGTTGTTTTCGTCTGCCCTCTTGCCTGTCTGTCCTGTGAGTATCTAACTCTCCAAGCCTTCTTTCCTAATTATGTGCTCTAGAAATTTCAGGAAATAAGTATGAACTAAAGAAACCAACTTGATATTTATTTTCTTAAATTAAAATTATTCCCCACCTTGTTTTCATTATCACAACGTTTCGGCCGTTAAATCTTCTGGCCTTCTTTATGTAATTTTTGATCCATGTAACGTTCATGAAATTTACAAACTGCACACTTTATTTAAGCTACTGGGGCTGATTTGGAAACACATTAATTAAGTCTTCTTTCCGGCAGTGTGTAATTGAACGATCAATAACGGAGCGGTACTATGACAAGATTTAGGCGATATATGCCTAGACATGGTCAGTGGGACGAGAAACAACTACCCCTAAAGATTAAATAAAGATTTCACTTTGGAATTTCTTGAAAACTACTCAGATCAACAAATACCTGACGGAGTCCAGAGAGCATCATGGCGGAAACTTTGTGATAATAATAACAAAATAGTATTTACATTATTCCGACTATTGTCCTCATCTTTGTTGCCATTTGTACGACGTTTCGGCCATTGTAAGCTCCGGTCTTCTTAAGGTGCTAGGAATTTCGAACCGAACCCTTTATTACAATCACCGGGGTATATCATTCTCATTCCTTGCGTAGTAAAAATGCCTCGATTAGAAGTCATGTGTTATCTCCCTCTAAACCTGCAAGTTACTTGTTCAGTACTGCTGTAGCCTGGTATTGAACTCACAACTCTTTGGGTCAAGTCAGAGGCAATAACCAACTTCTATGTCCATGGACCATGTATTCTTAAGGAACAAGTAACTTGCAGGGTTAGAGGGAGATGACACATGACTTTCAATCGAGGTATTATTACTACGCAAGGAATGAGGATCATATACCCCAGTGATTGTAGTAAAGACGTCCGGAGCGTACAACGACCGAAAAGTCGTACAAATGGCAACAAAGATGAGGGTAATTGTTCGAATAATGTAAATACTGTAAATACTACCTCATATCAGAAGTATAGACAAATAGAATGATCTATTATTAAACGTCGTACAAATGGCAACAAATATGAGGACAATAGCCCGAATAATGTAAATACTGTAAATACTACCTCATCTCAGAAATATAGACAAATAGAATGATCTATTATTAAACGTCGTACAAATGGCAACAAATATGAGGACAATAGCCCGAATAATGTAAATACTGTAAATACTACCTCATCTCAGAAATATAGACAAATAGAATGATCTATTATTAAACGTCGTACAAATGGCAACAAAGATGAGGACAATAGTCCGAATAATGTAAATACTGTAAATACTACCTCATATCAGAAATATAGATAAATAGAATGATCTATTATTAACCGTCGTACAAATGGCAACAAAGATGAGGACAATAATTCGAATAATGTAAATATTGTGAATTCTACCTCATCTCAGAAATAAAGACAAATAATAACAAAATACCCTGACAGTAAAAAATGTTTATATCGTTTCACGTTATGAATTCATGCGAAATATTCGAGTTAATAACTTTTCTAAAGTTATACTTTTCCCGCTGGAAAATCAAGTTGATGAGCTAATTTCTTTTATTTCTGTAATAAAACATTTATAGAATATTGTTTAAATGGAAGGAGTATCAGGTGCATTTGGAGGATATGATCAGCTGCCGAATTGTTCGGAAAGGAAGCAAAAAGAAAACGTTGGGCTTTTGATTGTTATCGTCCTGCTGTTCATATCTCGCAATATCACGTCCCTGATTTTCTTTTACTACTGCTCATTTATTAATCAACTTGTTTCTACTGAGTCTAAGAGTGTTCTACCCAGCTTAAGAATTGAACTCACAAGTAAGCCGTTTAATGCACTAGAAAGTAACTTATATGATAAAATGTTGATTTCTTTATATGTTTTAAAGAAAGATGAGTTGATGTTGTTCCATTCAATATTGGCTTCGAATATATTCATTATTAGTCGAAAATGTGTCCAGATTATTTTTCTTTTGAAAATAAATATTCAATCGCCGGGTTAGAGAGACATGAGAGCAAAAGAGACAGATTTTGATTCTACTGTCTAACAATCCACCATTTATGGTTTATGTGCGTTATGGTGCAGTGGATATCGACTCGGGATGACAAATCGGGGAGCCGAGTTCGAATTCCAGTTGAATTCATTGCATTCACTTGCGCACAAATACCCTTGGGAAAGGTATTAATCCGTCTCTTTCCTCTAGTTATGGGTTAAATAACACGACAGATTGGGTTCTATAACCTTGGTTTGCAACTACTCTACCGCAGAAATCAATCTACTGCATGCAGGATAATCTTCTGCGGGGTCATTCATATCTCTTTTAAGACATGACCACCCAAAGCTGGTATCACGTATGGCACTTAACTAACTGACTTGTATCAGTAAATCCTTATCATCCAAAATTTGTTACAATCTAAGGATATTTGTTTGATTTAAATAATCAGCAAATGGTTGATAAGCCGTAAAAAATAAATCAAATCAAATCCTGACCATCGTTTCAGCTGGTTTTTATATATTGGCGGCGTTTATTCAGTTTTTTAGGACTTAACCGACAGCTGAAGACCACGGAATATGGCGTGGGCCGGCCTCAGTCCATACCCTAAGCTCTCAGCATTTGAATTCAGAGTTGTTGTCCTTAACCAGTTGTCATCCAAGCCTGTAAGACTTGTTATGCTATTTATCAATACCTGTAGAAGAAGCGATCGATTCACACCTTTCAGAAGTGTGTTAACATGTAAGCAAATGTATTGAACTCGACTAGAATTTGAATTCGAACTTGGAACCCCGATCTCTCGTTCTGAGTTGATATCAACTGCACGTTGTCTATCCATTACTTCACCATTAATTCATACTAATTCGTTATCTAATTTAATCGGTGTTTCCTACTGCTTCTATTGTTTTCATTATCTACTGCGAGTGTTAAATTCTCAACGGGCTCTTTTTTCAGTTCAGTCAATTAGATGCCATACGCGATAAACGCTTTAGGCGATCATGTCTCGAAAGAGACATGACTGACTGGGTAGAAGATTATTCCGCAGTAGGTTGCCATTAGTTTTATGCGGCAGACCAGTTGCCAGCAAAAGCTATAGAACCCAATCTGTTCTGTTATTTAACCCATAACTGGAGGGAAAAGACCTAATTAATACATTTCCCAAGAGTATTTGTGCGTAAGTGAATGTAAGCAATTTAACTAGAAATCAAACTCGGCACCCCGATCTCTCGTTCCGAGTCGATATCCACTGCACCACAACGCACATCCCTTTGTTCAGTTATGTTTCAGAAGATTCAGCTGCCTCGTTTGATTTTAGGTATAAGTTACGTTGTCGTATCTATCTTCCTATAAAGTTTTTCCTTGATCACATGTTCTGCGCATGCTTTTCTTGGCATTCGTCAGCAGATTTCTTATATACCTTCTTCGAGGAAGTGATAAATTCTAGCATTCACTGTCATAGGACGTTTGACATCAATAGCACTCTTTTTTTGTCTCTACGAATATATGCCCTATCAATAATCTCCTTAATTTCTTGATTTAAATTTCACTATTTCAATGCCTTTCAAACTCTTGTCACGACTCACAGATAAATTGGATCACCTGTTTGATTTTGACGGCTATACCTAGCACAACTTTGGATTAACTTCTTTTACTGACAATCATACATTTTGTCTTCTTACAGATAATAATCTGTCCTTTTTTATTTTTCTTTAGTATTGAGTATATACAAAATAATGGCCACTCGAAGTGTTTTATTTTGAAAACCCATTTTAACATAGTATTCTTGGTATATATTAGGTGAATTTTGGTATGCATAATAATTAATGTGCGTTCATTAATAAATCTTTTAAACTTATTTTCAGACAGAAATTTTCTTGTAGCATAGAAGCCCTTAATTATGAACATGACAAAACATGATCTTCATTTACTTTTCTTGTATTAGTTCAGACTTGAGCACAATCTCTCTCAAACTTCTGCCAATGTCAGCTAAGCATGGGGATGTGGATCCACAAGGGATTGGACAGTACGAAAATGGTTCCAGAAATTCCATAATAGTGATGAGAACCTTGAAGATGAATACGGTAGAAGACTGTCGTGCAGTCTTGACAACGAACAATTGCAAGCAGTTGTTGAACAAAACCCACATCAAGATATGAGAGAAATGTCTGAGACATTTGGTATTAGCATTGCAATAGTCTCACACCATTTGCAGAGTATTGGCAAGGTGTAAAAGCTTGATAAATGGGTTCCTCATGATCTCAACGAAAATAAAAACATTAAGCATTTTGAAGAGTTTTCAATGCTCTTTCTGCGTAACTCTAATAGTCCCTTTCTTGATTGAATAGTCACTTGTGATGAAAAGTGGATCTTTTATGATAATTGTAAACGATTATGTCAATGGCTTGATCATGATGAGTCTTCCAAACATTTCCGAAAGCCAAAGTTTGCATCAGTAAAAGAGTATGGTGACTGTCTGGTGGTCTGTAATTGGATTATCCACTGAAACTTTCAGGAAGCCAATCAGAGAATTAAAACCCTTAAATATGAACATGACAAAATGTGATCTTTGCTTTTTTTGCATGAGTCACAAACTTCTGTTAATATCAACAAAGTATGGAAAGATGGGTCCACACGTGATTGAACAGTACAAAGGTGGTTCTAGAAATTCTGTACTGGTGATGAAAGCCTTGAAGATGAATACGGTAGAGGACGGTCATGCACACTTGACAACGAACAATCGCAAGCAGTTGTTGAACAAAACCCACATCAAGGTGTCAGAGAAATGTCTCAAACATTTGTTGTCAGCATTGCAACATTCTCACGCAATTTACAGGTGAAAAAGCTCGATATATGGGTTACTTCTGATCTCAATCAAAATAAAAACTTAGGTGTTTCAAAGAGTGCAAGGTGCACTTTCTGCGTAGCACCAATAAAAACCTTCGTGACCGAATAGCCACTTGTGAGGAAAAGTGGATCCTTTATGATAACCGTAAACAGTCAGATCAATGGCTTTAATGTGATGACACCAGGAAACATTTCCCAAAGCCAAAGTTGCATCAGCAAAAGATTATGATAACTGGTGGTCTGCGATTAGTGTTATCCACTACAGCTTTCTAGAAGCTAATTAGAATATTAATACAGTGCTTTCTGCAACCAACTTGCTGAAATGCATGCACTCCTGCAAAGAAATGAAACCTGCATTCGTGAATAGATGTGGTCCAATTCTGCTTCATGATAATGAACAGCCACATGTTGCAAGACTGATGTTGCAAGAACTCACAGACTTGGGATACGAGAGTTTACCATATCATTCATATTCTTCTGATTTTTCGCCTATTGAGCACATTTTTAAATGGTAAAACTTTTAGGTCCAAATCAGAGGTGGAATCAACTTTCAAAGATTTTGTTACATCAGAGCCAATAACTTTCTATCAACTGGGAATAAATAATCTCGTTGATCGATGGCAGGGGTGCATAGATGCTCAGGGTTCGTATTTTGACTCTTTTCAACATTTCTACTGTTAATTAGTAAAGAATAAAATTATGTTTCTGAAGCCGGGCATAATTTTGGAACAACCTAATAACATTTTAATTGTGTTTTTTTCTTCTTTTTTTACTTTTTAGTCCACATCATATTGAAACATCGCCGAAATTAAGCAATATTGAGCCTGGTCATTACCTAGATGGGTAATAACTTGCGAATAACAGGCACTGGATGTATGGGTGGTGTAATGAATAATGGTTCAGAATTGATAATCGGAAACTGGGATTTCAATTATATTCACTTACTTGTAAATACCTTTAGGAAATGTATATGTGTGTGTGTGTGTGTGTGTGTGTGTGTGTGTGTGTGTGTGTGTGTGTGTGAGTGTGAACCCGCGTGCGTGTGTATGTGTGCGTTTCTTTAAATTTGCCATTTAATTCCGAAAGAGTTTTATTAACCTTGTATTGCTCGAACTTCATGGGAAGTGTAGTGGAGTCGTTTACTCTTGCATTCTGAAAGGTTTAGATTGGCTCCTTGAGAAATTAATCAGGCATATAAATAAGTATGCTTGAAAGGAGTCAACAAAATAAAAAGCAGTTAACCACCAACAAATACTACACCACTTGAGAAACAGCAAAAATAATACAACATTCATCAAACACAGAAATCGCTCAAACACAAGGATATCGAATTACACAAAACTTCTTATAAATACAAAAAAATGGAAACAACAGAAAAAAATATCAAATGCTTAGCAAAATGAAAAATTTCTCCACATTAATTCTATCACTCCCTCTTTTTCTTTCTCAATATATATATATATATATATATTTATTTTTAATCATTTCACCCCGAGCAAGGCAGAAACGCCACTGATGTGCAGGGGGTTACATAAATGTAAAAAGATTAATTAGAAAAGAGTGAGGAGTACAAACTAGTTAGAAAGGAACAATAGAAAGCTGAGAAAGCAGGTGCAATGACAGATACATGGGCGGAGAGAAAGTGAAGATTATACAGGGGAGGGGAGAGAGCTAGAGTCCAGTGGTTAGTAGATGAGTATTAACTTTGCATTTAAATTTCTGGAGGTCGTAGCCGTCAGGAAAGCAAGAATACGGGAGTGAGTTCCACAGGCGGGAATTGCGAGAGAGGAAGCTGCAGGAGTAGAATTGTCGTCTGCATTTCGCTAACCTGACTGTGAATGGGTGGGACCCAGTTGCCAGTCTGGTTGCACGGGTAAACACCTGTTGAGGAGGCATCAGTGACTTAAGCTCATCCCAGCAGAAGCCATGAAAGTATTTATAGAAGAGACAGAGGGAGGCCACATTTCGACGATGGGAAAGTGGCTTCAGTCGAGTCGCCAGATCAGTACCTATCACATTACAGACTCTCCTTTGGAGCTTGTCAAGAACACTGAGGAGAACGGCAGGGGCACCTGACAATAAATGGCAGCAGTACTCCATGCACGGACGGATGGTTGACTTGTATATATGCAGGATGGATTCAGGTGGAAAAAACATCCTGGATCGACATAGTGACCCAATCTTCTTAGCAGTAGATTTTGCTATGGATTCAATATAGTGGTTCCATTTGAGGTCTGAGGACAGGGTAAGTCCGAGGAGGCGTAGTGTATTACTCTCCGAGAGAATCATCTGGTCCATGCTTATGGGAGGCAGAAGAGGTTGCCTGTAATGGTTGACAGACAACAGCTTGGTCTTAGAGGAATTGAAGTTGACAAGCCACTTCTTGCCCCAGTTCACCACAGAGTGTAGATCCCGCTCAAGGTCAGCAGCGAGATTATGTCTGTCCGCCACGACAGGTTTCTTACTGGAGCGGGAGTATATTGTAGTGTCATCTGCGTAGATACCTACTTGGGACTTGATCTCATCTGGGAGGTCGTTGATGAAAATAAGGAAGAGCGTTGGGCCCAGGATAGAGCCTTGTGGGACACCAGCATTCGTGCTGTAGGACGAAGAGGCACGCCCATTCAGAACGACCTTCATTTTGCGGTTATTTAAGAAAGATTGGATTAGGTCAAGCAGGTGACCGGTAATACCATAACCGCGTAGTTTGCATAGGAGGCCAGGGTGCCAAACCCTGTCGAAAGCCTTGGAGATGTCCAGAGCAACCGCGCGAGCCTCGTCAGACTCATCAAGGGCCTGTAGCATGTACTCCGTTACAGTAGTTAGCAGGTCGGCTGTGGACCTGTCAAATCGGAATCCATATTGCCTGTCAGATAACAGTTTGTGGGCGGTGAGATGATGAACTATTTCAGCATTGATTATAGCCTCGAATACTTTCCCGAATATCGGTAGAAGATTGATAGGGCGATAGTTGGATGGGTCCGAGGGTTCACCACAGTTCTTAAAGACAGGAACGACTGAGGAGAATTTCCAGCATGCAGGAAAGCAGGAAGCAGAAAGTCAGTAGTTAAACAGTTTAGAGAGGACAGGGGAAAGTTCAGGGGCACACCTCTTAAGGACTATCACCGGGATTCCATCGTCTCCTCACGCCTTATGGGGGTCGAGTTTTGAAATTACTCTGGATACTACTGTCGGGGTAATATATACGTCGTGCAGTTTGGCCTCAGTTCTAATAGGGAAGTCGGGTGGGTGCACTCCGGACGAGTCGAATGTGGAGTTGGATGAGAATCTGCGGACAAAGCTGAGTGACGTGAGAACATAAAATCCATGGATTAAAGGAGGTATTGAGGATTTCCTGTTGTTGAGCACTCGTTTACAAATCCTCCAATAGTCCTTGGAGCCGAACTTGCGGTCAGCTATGTGCTGTCGCATTCTCTCAGCAAACAACTGTTTACCTCTGGGCCATGGGCGCACGGTAGAAGAAGACAGACTTTTTAGAATGTATATTATCACTATACAGGCAAAGAAAAATGATGAGCAAATAGGTAATATCCAAAACCTGATCCTTTTAATATTAATTTTATTAATATTAAAATTGATCAAGGTGAACGGCTCGATGTAAATAGTATTATTTATTTACCTAGCGAAATATATAAAGTAAGTCAAAATATTCTGAAATTCTTTTTCATTGAATGGCCATTTCAGCGAAAAAATTCGGCTGATTGCCATTCAACGAAATTAAATTTCGGCATCTTTTGACTTACTTCATATATATATATATATATATATATATATATATATATATACAAATGTAGCTAGATGCTATTGGACATTTTTAAAAAACGAAGTAAACCGGTTTCGCACCCGCTCTGCAGATCGAAGAATAAATAATTAGAATAAAATAAACTATGGAATGACTGAAGGGTAAAAAATGTATATTATTTCATACTGTTCATTTCATGATACTGTAAGGACACAATACACAGAAGAAAAAAATTAATAGTATTTTATATTCATTTTTCCATTCAGTCATTCCATGATTAATTTTATTTGAGTACTTTATTTCCCGATGAGGCCTGAAGAGCGGAGCGAAACCGGTTGCTTCGGTTTTAAAATGTCTAATAGTATTCAACAAAAAATATTTTCATAGCTATAATGAGGTTATCTACCTACAAATAAATAAATCAATATATATATATTTATTTATATATATATATATATATATTCATATATATATATATATATATATATATATATATATATATATTCAATTTATATATATATATATATATATATATATATATATATATTGAAAATAACCACATACGAATTACCTGTGAATCACTATAACTGATATGTGGTTATTTGTTAATGCAATTCTCCCCGGCAGAAGTGTGAATGCATTAAATTTTAAATCATGCATAGACAAATAGACGAGCTCAGATTAAATTTCGGCTGATAGAGTTTGTATTCACTCCATTCTATTGTCTTGGGAAACGGCATGGATTCATTTGAACTCCCCAATAGCAACTAGAGGAGAAATAAGAAGACAGTCTGGTTTATTTTCAACCAAGTCAACGAGAAAGATAATACGAAAACGGAACCACAGGAAAGATATCAGGAAAACATGTTAACAAAGAACATTCCAGGTAATGCAGGTTACAAATATTAAATAAAGAAAAATAGACCCTGAAGAACCTTAATCATGCAGGTTCTCAAAGTATTCACCATTTAAGGAGGAACGTTATGTATCTATTCAATGTTGACATTAAAACTGGGTTAACATATAAAAGCAAACCGAAAGTAAAATGAATGTTTTTTAATGTCTTCCAAGTTTTCTTTTTCATATATTTCTCGTCAAATTTATTTTAAAGTCGATTTCAAGTATTTCTACGATTTTGGCAATTTTTCTTTAAACGCTGTGTATAAAAATATAAACACAACAATATAGACAGAAATAACTCAGAGTATTTCTGGAATATCCATGCGGGTTCTCAACATTCTTCTTCTTTCAGGACGTAGACGATCATGGCCCTCCACATCTCCCTATCCTTAGTGGCTCTTAGCACGCTTTCTCTTTTTACACCACGCAAACCCTGTTCCATCCTCCACCTGCTCAGGCCCTTCAAATATGTTATCCGCTGCTTTCCTCTGTCTCTTTTTCCCTCTATCTGGCCTGTTACTATCAGGTTCTCCAAGCCCTCCTTACTCATTGTATATCCCAGGAAATTTATCTGTGTTTTCCTGATGCTCAGTATAGCGGTTGCTATGTTTTTCTTACCCACATTCGGTCCGTATCATTTACTTGTCTGCAGTTGGGTAATAAAATCACTACTGTTCTTGTATAGAACAATTTAGCAATCGCAGTCGCTTTTAATCTTTCGACTCTGAAGCAGCTCTTTCATATGCGTGTGGTGATCGGTTAATTTTTAGCCAATCACATATTTTTTTTTATGTAAATTCAGTTTTTCCTGCGCTTTTCTTTTAGCTATCCTCTTTCGTTATAAGCGGCGACTTTCAGCAAGCTTTACTGCCAAGCCGCTAAACGACTCCCCGTAAGTCTCTCTACTCAAACCTTCCTTAACGCACACGCAGACACAGAACTTTGTCTTCTGTATGAACGTTTTCACCAAGAACTTTTGAAGTTTTGAACTCTTGACCAAAATTTGTGTTACTTACAATTACATTCAAAATAATTGTATTCTTCATGTTATTTATCCTTACATGAAATTCTTTCTAACAATTATAACAAACCTTTTCAGCACAAGAAAAAAACTTTCTTCATCTAATTGATTTTGGTTTACTAACAGTTTAAGGGGAACAACTCTTTCATCAAACTTTATGTATACTACTATTACATGCTTTGTTTGCTTAATGCTGTATTTATTTGAATATACATATTTATTTATATTGGTTACAAATTGGAGTTGTTGTCTTTATTTTTTTAATCGTATGTTGGACGAATCGTAATATAAATCGTAAAGGACCTAAAAATCTTCTACACTCAGTATTAATTTCCTTTTCGTTTCCATCCTTTCCAAAATCTCATTAATACTCACATGCTCGATCTATGATATGAAATTAAATATTTTCTTAAAATTTATCTAGATAAAAAAGCTGAAATATATATCTCGTGGTTTCGAATAACACATTTTCACTACATTAAGAATCACACATTTTCCGAAGGACAACATAATTTCAAAGAAAATCTTACGTGAAAACGCCTGCTTGAAATTTCTAGAAACGGTTAATTAAATGTCCAAACGTCTTAACCAATAAGAAATATAATATTCTCAAAAGTAAACGTTTAATGAAATTAAAAATTATAAATCTATACATATAAAAAGTTTAATGAAATTATGAATAGTGAAATTATAAAATGATACTTTTACTTGCTTTTTATGAGGGATGCTGTAAAGTTCTCGGCTCAGCCAAGAAGATTTAGCCTAAATATTTCAGAATATTAGTCAGAATTTCATACCTCATAAGGTTATACTTGCCGTTAGGATAAGCGTTACATTTCAGGAATTCTTTAAGCAAAAGAAATTAAATATTTAAGAAGTGTTTTAACGGTAAATGTGATGAGTACATTGAGATCGCGAAAATGCTAATCACAAGTTAACCAATTCTTTAAAAAAAAGAAAAAATTAATTACCAACAAAATAAAGAATACTAGACCATGATGTAATATCGGTTCTTCTTTAAGGTAGTTGAAGCTGAATATACTTCTTAAGACGATGAAGAGAAGTTTATACAGAAGGATATTGAGAATGATATGGGCTGAATACATGATCAACGACTACATATTTTTTAGAGAAAATGGAAACAAAAGACACATTTAGAATCAGAAAGGGACAATTGTAGTTTCTAGGACACATTATGAGGAAAGAGAGCTTGGAAATTTGATACTGACGGGGATATATTGAAGACAAACAGGTCAATGGAAAGCAACGAATAACCTACCAAGTTTATATAAATAGTTGAGATTAGGAGAGATGTAGTAGATAAGAAATTAAGAATTAAAATCAACTTTCTTCTTCACTTTTACAAGAATTCACTAGGACATATGAAATCCTGATTTTGCCGCATAGAAAAAGAATTGACCTCGTGCTTACAGAAAAAATTTGGAACCGGATTTCGCGAGTGGATGTTAAATTGGTATTCTGACCAATGGGAGCGATTTGCAAGACTAAAAATGACTTCGTGATACAGTGCGAAAAATTTAAATGACTATAAATGACTTCGATCAGCATCAGTCAGTCAGAGTCAGGTGGGAGCAGATATATATATATAAAATGTAACGGGAGAAACTTCAACCACGACCCGGACATAAGGTCTGGTTTCACTTACTTCTTCTGCATTCAAAGACATTCCTACCAAACAAACACTCATACATACATACGTACGCATAAACTCTTCCCAACAAATCACTACTACGAATATTCTTTAACGCTTGATACCCTCAACTTTCTCATTGAACATTAATTTCTACGAATTCTTGTTATTCATTTCTTTTAATAAATTTCTATTTAAACAGGAAAAATGTATATTTTTATTTTCCACTCTTCTACACAAATTTTACAATCTCCAACCTTCTACATAAAAGCTGGAGGGGGTTCGGTTATGTATGACACAAGGCCGAATTAATAAACATTAACCATCTCCCCACGGCTACATAGATAGCAAAAGGACAAATATTGGAAAGAACAAGAAGGGACAGGAAGTCGTGGAGAGCTATGATGCTGTAGAGACAGAGTACACAGATGAAAATAATGGGACATACAATAATGTAAGAAGAAAGTGTCGATACCAAACATGCGGTCGAGCACGGATCTCCAGGCATCAAAAGTAACCGTTAAATGAATGGTGCTACTGATAAAACGTGACTATAATAATTAAGTATATAAAGCACTCAGTAGTGTGAGTGTATTGGGGGTATTCTTTTTATTCAGTATTCTGTATTTAGTGTGTTCCGGTGCTCCTGTGTATTCTGTGTATTCATTATTCAGCATATTGTGTGTTCCGGTGTTTCCGGTGACCTACAGCATTATTGTGGATTATTCAAAGTATTCGTTAAGACTTTTTGCTAAGATAGCTAAATAGTATAACTTGCAAATAGCGAAATAGCAAAAGTTCACTTCAGATTTACGTTACGAAATCAACGTTAAAAAATTGGCGACCAAAATAACGTTTACGCTGACGTTATAACACAGACAATATCGAAAAACTTATCTTTATTATTCTTGGTTTATATTATTTACAGCCTCAATATAAAACTAAACAAATCGTGCGGCGTTTCGTGATTTTCTGCGGCGTTTCTTTCGTGACATTCCAGGCATTTTATTGAGTCTCTAATACCAAAGCTACACCTGAGAGTGTATCAATGATGGACAACTTTATTTTTTACTATTTTTAAATTTTTAAATTTTTTTTATCAGTCGTAGCATCGTTTCTAGAAACTAACGACAAGTAGAGCAAGATGACTGAGAGGACGTATTTCAGCTGGTTATTCAAAATCTTATCGCTTGCCTAATTAAGAAATCTGGTTTTGGCTTGAAATTTTAACTCTTCTGATTCTTACTGCTGTCTCAACATCCTCGTATCGGTTTGGTTTTATATCAAAATTGAAACAAAGGCAAATAATTCTGTAACAAATTTATTTGGTCAACACACGCACGCACGCATATATAATTGAAGTAGTAGGAGGATTTGAACAATTATTAAGTAAATCATCGAGCTTTATATTCGACCTCAACAGAATGCAGAAAGCACTGAACGGCCGTTTCGTCCTATATATATATATAGTCATCCGCAGACAGTTCTGTTTTGCTGTATCAGAGCTTACCAGTACGGTTAGACAGCTGATTATCTTTTCCACAGGATTGAAAATCGGCCGCATTGGCGTCAGTCGGCAATTCCCCCAATGAGCTACGGGTGTTCGGTAGAAGGAGGCAGACACTTTAGCGCGTATATTATCATTATACACGCCCAATAGCTGAGAGTGTTCTAATTCATTGCGGAATTGCGTAGATGCCAGAGTAGCTACTGTTTTTCAAAGTCTACAGCACAGACACACACATATTTCAAGAAGTAGTAGGAGGATTTGAACAATTATTAAGTAATTCATCGAGCTTTATATTCGACCTCAACAGAATGCAGAAAGCACTGGACGGCCGTTTCGTCCTATATTTGGGACTCTTCAATTATAGGACGAAACGGTCGTCCAATGCTTTCTGCATTCTGTTGAGGTCGAATATAAAGCTCGATGAATTACTTAATAATTATTCAAATCCTCCTACTACTTCAATTATATCTCTGTGCTTCAACCACGTAACTCGCTATGGATTTAGCGGCTTGGTTCGAGAAGCCGTGGCTCGGGGAGGTACTATCCTACGGGTAAAGGAGCTTGGAGGAGTTCCATCACGGAATTTGTGAGGAGCGGCGCGCTTCATCAAGCTTAATTCGTTACCTCTTCGTCACCAGGGCCCGTGGTAGAGTTGGTATAACATCAGCTTAATAATCTGTCGGCTTTCTATTCCTGGTAGTGGATGCGCACTGCTGAAGACTCTATATATATATATATATATATATATATATATATATATATATATATATATATCTGGTGTCTCAGAAGTCGTGCAACATATACTAATTTTTATGTTTTCTGTTTCATCTGAAACATAGAAAAAATAAAAATTAGCATACGGTGCACGTTTTCTGGGATACTCTGTATACATATATAATTAGTTTGTTTTTTTATTCAAAATTAATTTAAATTAATTATAATTAATTTAATATGTACATAATTAAATTTGTTTATATTTAAAATTAATTTAATTTACATTGCGACACGGAAATTTCTATGTTTCAAAATTTAATGTTTTTATCTCGTTATCAAACAATGTTCAATAACTTTGGTGAAAATGATATATAGACGTTGGCATATTAAAGAGTTAACATGGAAGGGAAAGACAGAAAAATGTAGATTACATGGGTGTGTTTAATGTAACTAATTCGAATGAAGGTCGACTTTGAAAATGGAAAGTATAGGGGATGCGAGGTATTCACACAAATCTAAGAAAAATTGTCATATTTACGGCTAGACTGCTTTCTTCCGGCAAGATGTATGCATTTTAGTTACGAAGAAATATTCTTAGAGTTATAGGTATCCCTGCTCGTTGTTTTCGTAACCCTCTCCCATAAAAATTATTTTAGACCTCTCTTAAAGAGACTTTTGGTATGATTAAAATATTTATACATATATTTTTTTGGTTCAGAGTACATCAGTTCATATATTTTTAACTTATATCAATTCTAAAATGTATTAAATTGATATTATTTATATCATAACACAAAATAAAGTAAAGGGTATATGTAAGTTAATCAATATACTTATATGAAAAATTATTGACTATATTCTAAGGTGAACATTTTGTAATGTTTATATATGACAGTAATTGCATTATGTTTATTTAATAAATCTTTACTTTTAAGAAATTTAATTTAAAGAAATGTTGTAGAAATAACAACAAAGATGAAGACAATAGTCCGAATTATGTAAATAGTGTAAATACTACCTCATCTCAAAAATATAGACAAATTTAATAATGTCTTTCATACAGACAAAAAGGGCATGGGTCATTTTAAGAATTACTTATTTCCATTTTTTTAAATTTTCCATTTTATTGTGGGAGTTTTATGGGGTTCTTTAAGTACCAACATATTTTGATAGGGATGTTCGATCATGGTACTTATTACTATTATTAAATGAAGAAATATGCTGATAGAATCTTCGCTTAAACGAGTTTTTAGTATTTACAACATAATGTTTTTATTACTAGGGTTTTAAATAGAAGAAACAGTACATTGATAAACAAAAGATTCCGTAAGGTATGTATTTTTTAATTGACACTCTATACGGTTTCTACAATTACATATTTCATTGTCTAAATTATTGATTTCAGTTTTTGAATTATTCTTATTTTTATTTAGTCCTAAATTAAATACTATTATTATGATTTTTTGATAAATTTTTCTAGATTATCAGTACAACTATAACTTAATTTTAGTGTATGTTTATTGAAAATCTTGTTTAATAGGTTATTGTTAAGAAAATATTTCTCAGTCGAAGATTGGTCTCATTTACTGCTGACCATTTGGTTATATATACCCTTGTGCAAATTAATTGAAACAAAATGATTAATATCTTTCTAGAAGATTTCACTCTTTACCTGATCACATATACGTCATCTCTTGGCGTTGTTTTTTCATCCGACCACAGTTTTCTTTATGTTTTAAATTAATGGATACAGTATGTCTCTTTGTCTTGATGGCACCACTGGCAGCAGAAATGCTGCCACCACAAATATCTGCGATATCTCTGTATGGCTTGCTAGTATGTTCCAGAATGAAAAGAGATTGGCCACATACTATATATCAGATTAAAGATTTAGGACACATACTGTACCAGAAAGATATTGGCCACATACTATACCAGAATTAAAGTGGTCGGCCACATACTGTACCAGAAAGAATTTGGCCACATACTATATCAGAATCAAAGAGATCAGCTACATGCTGTACCAGAAAGAGGTTGGCCACATACTATACCATGATCAAAGAGTTAGCGACATACTATACCAGAACGAAAAAGGTTGGCAACATATTATGCCAGAATTAAACAGTTAGGCTACGTATTGTACCAGAAAGAGGTTGGCCACATACTATACCAGAAGCAAAGAGTTAGGACAAATATTCTAATATTCTACCATAATAAAAGTGATTGGCCACTTACTATACGAGAATTAAGGAGTTAGGCCACATACTATACCAGAAAGAGGTTGGCCACATACTATACCAGAATTAAAGAGTTAAGCCACGTACTGTACCTGAATCAAATAGGATGGCCACATACGATACCGGCTCCAAAATTTAGTTATCCAGAATTAGGCTGAGCGTACTATG
This sequence comes from Ascarosepion bandense, assembly GCA_037127315.1. Taxonomy (NCBI): domain Eukaryota; kingdom Metazoa; phylum Mollusca; class Cephalopoda; order Sepiida; family Sepiidae; genus Ascarosepion; species Ascarosepion bandense. Next base: position 6,313,305 of record JBBBDQ010001351.1, read on the forward strand.
GGTTGAATGTGAGAATAACGAGGAAATTTTATGAAAACTACGCTCAGAATCATAAAGCGAGAAATAAAAATTTTAGACATATAATAATAAAAGTTGACTGAGAGAAACTGAATGTTACAGGACATTTCTAAGGTATGAAAAACATCTATCTATCTATTTTAATCTCTTCCTTATCTATCTATCTATCTATCTATCTATCTATCTATATATATATATATATATATCTATTCTAATCTCTTATTTATCTATCTATTTTAAACTCTTCTTTATCTATTTTAATCTCTTCTTTATCTATCTATTTTAATCTCTTTTTTATTTATCTATCTATCTATCTATCTATCTATCTATCTATCTATCTATCTATTTCAGTTTGCTCATATGTACATATGCATATAAGTATGTATGAATATATATTTATTTCTACCGGCCTGAATAATCAGACCGGTAGAAATAAATATATAATACTGTTATAAATATATATTCACACATACCTATATACATATGTATATATGAACAAACTGAAATAGATAGATAGATAGATAGATAGATAGATAGATAGATAGATAAAAAAGAGATTAAAGTAGATAAAGAAGAGATTAAAATAGATAGATAAATAAGAGATTAGATATATATATATATATATATATATATATATATATATATATAGATAGATAGATAGATAGATAGATAGATAGATAAAAAAGAGATTAAAATAGATAGATAAATAAGAGGTTATCTATCTATCTATCTATCTATCTATCTATCTATCTATCTCATTCTGATTCTTTCTTTCTTTCTTTCTTTCTTTCTATCTATCTATCTATCTATCTTGCTTGCTTGAAAGGAAGGACGTGTCGTTCTTATGATTGCAGATACGACTACTTCCGATTTCTGGACAGAAAACCAGGAATACAAGCCATCTTACCAAGCTTGCAATCATTGTTTGTTTTATCGGAGTAAACACAACAAATTCTATGACTGCCCAAAAGCGATGTTCCCGTTTGATCTAATGCGATCAAATGAGAAAGAAAGAGAAAGGAATTGGAGGAAATTGCCGAGGTGTGCCGAGCACACATCTGTTCATCCATAATAGAAATGCCGATGGCGTTCTTACGATTCAGATAATTTGGATATAAGAGAAAAAGTTTCTTGTAATAGATAATAATGGTGGATACGTGGCAAGTGGGACAGTTGAATGAACATGCGCACTGGACCACAATGGCATTACCGCATAGAACATTGTTTTTATTGATGTACGCCATTTTGCGATGTTGAAGAGAAATGAAGTATTTTGGGATATGAATGATGACCGAGTGGGATCTTTCCTCTTATATTGTACTTTTATTGTTATTCTTCTTCTTTTGCTTGTAAGGCATCAATATATTAGACTAGCAGTATAACCTGGCGTTGCTCGGGTGTAATGAAAGCTTTAAAACTAATCCATGGTCCTGGAGCTCAGACTCTTTGGACGTTGGCACGAAAAACTAAAAAGCAATAGTTGTTTCCAGTTAAAGCGAAACTGTAGACTGAAAGAAAAATGAATGGATGTAAAGCAAACTTTGATTTTCTGGTATCGATATCAAGTAAGTTTTTTTCGTCGTAAACTGAATTTTGAAAGTTAAATAAGTCCTCTGAGTAAATGGTATCATGGCTGAGACTAAGAACTACAATTACATTTACTTAGAGCCAAACCCGAAGCAAAAACCAAAATAAAAGGGCTGAAAAAATTAGACATACAGGCAGATAAACGGACACACACACAAACATCTTGCCTTTTATATATATATATATTATCGATTTTCTGCACCATTGTAAGAACTGCAACCTTGAAACTTCGGAATATCGTTTCTTATGTCTTTCTCTATGAGTGGATCAAATTTAATTAAAATCGGACCACTCCATCTATAACCCGATTTTCGATAAAAAAAAAAAAACTTAGCTAAGAACACTCGCAGATGCTTAGAGTACAACTGTGTAAATTTTCAAGAAAATCAGTTCAGCCGCTTCGGAGTCTATAGGTAACGGACACACACACACACACACACACACACACACACACACACACACACACAGAGACAAAGTTTCATTTATAAATAAGTTTAGATTTAGATTTTATAACAAAGAGGTGTACGAATACAAACAAAGATGCAAATGTTTAAATGAGTTCTAGCGTTATTTTTGCAAGGAAAAAAAATCAGCCAGATATTGAGTCATCAATAGTTGGTGGGTTATATTCTCTCTGTGAAAATAATCCAGTATGTTTTAAAAGGAAGGTGACCACCCAAAATGTCTCAAATAAGTTTATTGATTTTCAGTAGAATAAACATTATGTGCGCACTATCAAATTAGGTCAGTCCTGAAAAATAGCTTTGTGGGGTTTGTATGTCTCGGCTTGGGGTAATGGTTAGAGACATAATTTGGTTGATTTTTACCACTGAGAAGAAATTTATATCCTCACTGGATCCCCCATATTTGTGGCCTTGTAGCAGACTAAACTAAAGTCAGTAAATGATAAAAGCCTTTGTTGGTTTTGATTTGTATTTAAATATTTATCTCCACCTATTTATTGTATGTAGTTTCACTCTTTCTCTCTTAATCTTAATATATATATATATATATATATATCAAATATACATATATATATATATCTGAAATATATATATATATCAAATGAAATAATGAAATAATGAAATATATATATATATATATATATATATATATATATATCAAATATATATATATATATATCGCCCGGTTCACACTCCACCCACGTCTATTGAACAGGTGTTGAGGCTCATCCCGTGTTTCCTGTTTAGGATGCGGTTTCCGGTTTTCTCGTTTCCAATCTTTTCACTCCTATGTAGCCCCCTGCACATCAGTGGCGTTACCGCCTTGCTCGGGGTGATATGATTAAAACAAAAAATATCAAATATATATATATATATATATCGCAGAAATAAATCCAGGAGAAGTTTTGGTAAATAATCCCAGCGAATCCTAGTAATATTAGGTTAAATATTAAAACTGATTAAAAAGAGATCTCAATATATATTTAATTCACACAGTAGATATTTATTTATCACATATGTTGATTGGTTTGTTTTTATGGCATATCAACACCTCGGCGGGTCATTTATTGCCAACTAAATTTTATTTATTTATTGCTGGTAATACCTTTTTTTTTCAACAATTTATTGTTGTTTTTATATAAGTTTTGTATCTAGTAGTATTTTTTCTTTTTCAAGTACCAAGATTCATTGGGATTTAGTTTTTAAGGGCAGGGTCCCCAAGCCCTACCCTGTTATTTAACCCATAACTTGAGGAAAGGGACGGATTAATACCTTTTCCAAGGGTACCAGTGCTGAAGTGAATGCAGGGTATTCAACTGGAATTCGAACTCGGCTCATCGATTTCTCTTTCCGAGCCGATATCCACCGCACCACAACGCACATCCGTCACTAAACTCTTACAGCACCTGGTATTCCCAAGCGGTCACTTATCTAAGTACTGACCAGGCTCAAGGTTGCTTATCTTCGGTGATCGAGCGAGAACCGGTGTATTCAAAGTGATATGGCCGTAAGCCTTATCACATATGTAAATTCAATACAATATTTTACATTTTGGGAAAAGCTAATTCAGCAGGTCTCTCTCTCTCTCTCTCTCTATATATATATATATATATATATATATGTATATATGTGTGTGTGTGTGTGTATGTGTGTGTGTGTGTGTGTGTGTGTGTGTGTGTGTGTGTTTAGGTTGTATCAAAAACACTTTTACAAACCTTGGGGCGGGATGGTCCAAATAACCACAGTTGTCACGTTACCAACCCACAGAAAATTATAATCCTATCAAGTACTTCTAAAATCCGGGGAATATAAAATTTAACTATTCTTGGAAAGAAGAAAAACAGGAAATATACATTTCTCTTTTTTCGGGGTTTGAAATGGACATTTCAGGTAAGCTGAAAACGCTTAGACAAAACAAGTGTCAGAATTATTTGATAAGATCACGCGAGGTCAAGGTTCCTCGACAGACCCGCTGGCAAACCAGTGTCTGTGGGAACTCGGAGGAAATCGAAATCCAGTGTGAGTTGGCAAAATCTCATTCGTCGATCCAAAGCCTTCCGCAAATCGAGTGGGCGGAAAATGATTTCATTGGCCGAGGGCTTCGAGCCGGCTAGATCCCCAGAGAGGATCGAAACTGGTTAGAAAAATCCGGACTCGGCGAGAAAAATCAGTTGTTGTTCAGCTTTCTTTTTGAGTTATTCAGAGGCTGGTTGAATTGCCATCAGTCGAAATGTAACGACTGGAAAAAAAGGTTCCCAACCAGGGTGCCATGACCCACGGCCGGTCGCCCACCATAGAACTTATGGCTAAAGAGATAAATTTGAATGAAGCCTGCCGCCAATTAACTCAAAGAAGTTAATTTGGAATAATGCGCCATCGACCTGAATCCCGAAAAAACATTATTGCTATTTTTTATATCACGGGAAAATCGAAAATTTTGATTCTTCGTTCGCTCTACTTCGGCAAACTCCGTCAAGTTCCGACAAGAACCCGGAAGAAGAAACGGACAGCTCTAACTTTAGATAATACGGATTAGATTTTAGCGAATAATTGAACAAATCTGTCCACTTTAGCGAAACTAACAAAACTTAAACAAGACATTTTTTTAGGATTAGAAGCTATGATGCTTTAAACTAACTCTCTCTCCGTTGTAGTAACCAACATTTTCGACGATTGTATATCATTTTCGACAACTGTATTCCTGGAAAATGAAAGACATTTTTGTTTTTTTTCTTTATATAAAGACATTCTTCGTAACTCTCCAGGCGTGTTCGACCTTGTTCATTTATTTTAATTTTTTTTCTGGTGCCGTAAATTTTTTTTCTCAAACCACAAGTTTACACGGACTGGCTCAAAAAGACGACTATTAAGATTGCACGACATGACTCCTGGGATCTAATCACAACGTCGGACAGTGGCCTGTTGTTGCAAAAGACGTCTTGTAAACCAGCTTTTATGGCGACATCATCGGACGAGATCGTCACGAGCAGCAACAGCGACCAAACCAACCGGACAACCGGGGTGGTAGTGTCATAATTGGGATCGTCACGACCGTCAGCGAGAACGAGCGTCACATTAGGCAGACGGCCAGCCCGGCCTGAAGCGTCACATCTGGTGCCGTCTCGACTAGGATTTGGCCTGATGGTTCCGGGTATAGGGTGTCATAACAAAACCTTTGTTACTGTTTCCGTAACAAACTTTTTTTTATGCGGCAGGGTTGTTAGCCCTGCGTCCAACCCCCAAACCTGGAGAACCGGTGGACCACTCTTGATCCCTACGTTTACAGTACCTGGTATTCCCAAGCGGTTACCCATCTAAGTACTGACCAGGGTTGATGTTGCTTACCTTCAATGATCGGACGAGAACCGGTGTATTCAACACGACATGGCCGTAAGCCCATATATATATATACGTAAATTATATTGTCATCCGCAGACAGATCTGTTTCGCTTTATCACAGCTCATCAGTACGGTTAGACTCCGATTTCTACATAACCCAGGCTCGAAACCCGACCGAATTGGCGTCAGTCGGCGACTCTAATTTATCTAGACAATTTCAGCTATGCTTATATTTATTATGAAGGATGAATTTTTATTTTAATTGTTAACTGAATATTTGGTTTGTTTTATATATAGAGAGTCATAGGAATGTTTTATTTTTCAAAAACAATCAACGTAGTTTATATTATTGCGCGTTGGCTTTTCTTTTATTATTAATGCAATTCCACAAGATTATTCACACACTAAAAACTACTATATAGTACTATACACGGAGAACAGATCTATTTATCCTTCTTCTTCATGTGCCGTGTCTCTTCAGAACGTAGGCCATCATGGACTTCCACTTGGCTCTGTCTCTTGTAGCTCTCAATAATTTTTCTCTTGGTATCTCTTCCAAGCTCCGCTCCGTCAACCATTTGCTCAGACCTAACAAGTACGTCTTGCGCTGCCTTCCTCTGTCTTTTCTTCCATTTATTCGACCTGTGAGTATCAAGTTCTTCAGGTCCTCTTTCCTCATTAGGTGACCCAGGAACCTCATTTCTCTTTTCCTGATATTTAGTTTTCTTCTTGTTTGAATCCTTTCCAACACCTCATCGTTGCACACGTGCTCTGTCCATGGTATCCTCAGCATCCTTCTATAAAACCCCATTTCTGCTACCTCAAGCCTCTCCTTCATATTTTATGAGATCGTATAGCATTCACTTTCATACAGAAGGACAGATATCATGTAGCATCAAGCACTCTTTTCTTTATCTCTAATTAGATTTTCCTATCTTTTAGTACTTTGGCTAGCTTCTGATTCGCGTCTTTGGCCATGCCAATGCATCTTTCGATCTCCGTGTCACATTTTCCATCCTATGTCAAAACACTTCCCAGGTCTTTGAATTTTTTTACTTGTTTTATTTTATATACTCCAACTTGTAGTTGGCATATTGATCTCCTCTTTTTGCCGATGACCATGAATTACAACACCCTAAAGCACTAGCCGAAAGTGCTTGAAACAATAATAACTATGGACGCTTTTTATATTCGTTAACTCTTGAAAAGCGGAAAAATATTAGAATCCACCAAAAATAAATAAAATTAATTAAATCATCATTGTTGGTTGTATTCAATGAACGATACTTAATATATATATATATATATATATATATATATATATATATATATATATATATAGTATATCGAGGCAGCAAGTAATTTTCTAAACATATGCTATTAAATATAAGAGACAATGAATGTCTATTATGTTTAATCATGAGCCGTTCTAAACGTCGTATTTTTGCTTTAATTTCAGTTGAAAATAAAGACAAAAATTCTCCAACATTTGGATAATTATTTATTGGTTTTCTTCTAAGCTTTAGGCTCACATGAGCCATCGTCAGAGAGGTTGTTTAAACTGAAATATTATAAAACCCACCATCACCGACGATTTTATTTTGTGTTGACATAAAACTCCGCTTGGCAACGGCAATAGTTACCAAAAATAATAAACGCAGTTCTTAAGTTTGCGATGCGGTTTTATGACGTCACACCGCGGGATAGCGCGAAATGACAACAAAACCATGTAGTCAAATGCAATGTAATATGTTATTTCCTGTTTATATTTAATAATAGCATATATATATATATATATATATATATATATATATATATATATATATATAGTCAATAACTAACCTAGAGAGCCAACTTCCTACCAAGGTTTCACCAAATTGATTCTTCAGGGAAAGTTGGGCAACCAAATTGGTGAAAACTTGGTAGGTTCGTTGGCTCTTTAGGTTAGTTATTGACTTTGTTTGCTCTACTTGCGTATTTAGCGTTTTTTGTTTTAGGTTACTCGTCTCGAGTTTTTTTTTTTCTTTGGGTTGCGTACTTTGACTGTTGTTCAAGTGCTTAGTTCGTTCTTTTTTATCACCATTTTTTCTTTTCGGGTATGTGCTCGGAAGGTTTTTCGAAACGAGTATAACGATAAGTTTACATTCATATATATATATATATATATATATATATATATATATATATATATATAAACTACCGGACATAATTACTAGTCCATCACAGATCTTTCAAAGAAATTATGTATTTCATACTATGTTTAGTATTTATTGCCAGGTTGGTAATTCTAAATGAAAATGGAATGGTTCTTTTGTTAATATTGCACAATAACATGTGCATCAAATTAACTGTTCTGGTGCCCAGTTTTTTGTGCTCTCTTCCCCATGTTAGTCTCTTCTTCTTATCGACTGGCCGAAGAAAAAGCTTCCTGGCTTCCTTGTAAAATTTTGCAAAGTAATAATAAAAAAGGAATCATTGTATTTTCATTCAGAATTATCCACTTAGCAATAAATATTAAAAATAGTATGAAATACATCATTTTTTTAAAGAAAAACTGAGTTGGCCTATAAATTATGGCCGGTAGTGTATATATATACACTATATATATATATATATATATATATATATATATATGTGTGTGTGTGTGTGTGTGTGTGTGTGTGTGTGTGTGTATTGGACTTCGAGAAAGAAAGATCTGTTCTCGATAACGGAGAAAATTAAATTCACTAAAACTATGAACGAACTGCAGCAGAAAAAAAATGCAAAAGGACGTTTCAATGATTAAAAAGTCAAATCAAATAATAATCAAACCAGATACGACAGATCGCCATCACAAAATCGATGCAAATATCTACCATAAAGCTATTAACAAAAACGTTATTAAGTTTTATAGAAAAAAACACCGACCAAAAGTAAAAACAGCATCAATTCTGAAGCCAAAAACATAGCTACTGAACTAAAAATTGATTTTAAAAACAACCAGCATTCACCAGAGTTTAAACCGCAAATCAAATTTCGTAAACAACCCAAAATACCGATGACTCAACCCACCTAAAAATAATATCGGTGAAATGATCAAAAATATCCTTGTAAAAAACGTGCAAATAAACGAAAGATGCTCTAGGATTTAATCAGTGGCATAAAACAGCAGAAGTCATAGAATGGTTTACTAATCTAGACTAATATAAAAGCCACATCCGTCCGTCAAAATTTCATGTTGAGGTTAAACATTAAAAGAGGAGGGGATTACCTGTGATGGTAATAGGGAAAACAGACATGAGTATGGTAGCAAAAACCGAAGTCCTTATTAGCAAGAAGAGAGAAGAATACAAAACTTTAGATAAAATTAATTATATTACCGTAGACAAGCAGTTAAATAAAAGTAAAAGTGACTTAAGAAATGTCTTATAAAAGTCAATCTTTCTTTGTTGAAAGATGTTGGTTGGTTGGTGGCACATCAACCTCTTTGGGTCATTTATTGCCAACTAAATTTTATTTATTTATTGCTGGTAATACATTTTTCCTTTCAACAATTTATTGTTGTTTTTATATAGGTTTTGTGTCTAGTAATACTTTTTTTTTTTTCGAGTATCAAGATTCATTGGAATTTTGTTTTTAAGGGCAGGTTCCCCAAGCCCTACCCTTGTTATTTAACCCATAACTGGAGGGGAGGGACGGATTAATACCTTTCCCAAGGGTACTAATGCTTAAGTGAATGCAGGGTATTCAACTGGAATTCGAATTCGGTTCACCGTTTTCTCTTTCCGAGACGATATTCACTGCACCATAATGCACATCCGTCACTAAACGCTTACAGCACCTGGTATTCCCAAACAGTCACCCATCTAAGTACTGACCAGGCTCAACGTTGCTTAACTTCGGTGATCGAGCGAGAACCAGTGTATCCAACGTGATATGACCGTAAGCAAGCACATCTGTCATTAAACGCTTACAGCACCTGGTATTCCCAAGCGGTCACCCATCTAAGTACTGACCAGGCTCAACGTTGCTTAACTTCGGTGATCGAGCGAGAACCAGAGTATCCAACGTGATATGACCGTAAGCAAGCACATCTGTCATTAAACGCTTACAGCACCTGGTATTCCCAAGCGGTCACCCATCTAAGTACTGACCAGGCTCAACGTTGCTTAACTTCGGTGATCGAGCGAGAACCAGTGTATCCAACGTGATATGACCGTAAGCAAGCACATCTGTCATTAAACGCTTACAGCACCTGGTATTCCCAAGCGGTCACCCATCTAAGTACTGACCAGGCTCAACGTTGCTTAACTTCGGTGATCGAGCGAGAACCAGTGTATCCAACGTGATATGACCGTAAGCAAGCACATCTGTCATTAAACGCTTACAGCACCTGGTATTCCCAAGCGGTCACCCATCTAAGTACTGACCAGTTGCTTAACTTCGGTAATCGTGCGAGAACCGGTGATATGTGATATGGCCGTAAGCCGTTGATAGATGTGTATGGGTGATCAGAAGAGGTCGACTAATACTCGTGACTGTGGTCAATTCGTAGATGCCTGCGCGTTTCTTCAAGTGGACGTCAATGTTTCCCGCCACATTTATGGCTCCATACGGCACCAGTTTTTATGTTAATGTGCGAAAAAACAATAGAAATCAAGTTAATCCCATTTTTTAAAATTTTTTCGCAAATCTGTTTTTATCCCTAATATACCAGAACTACCTAAAGATCTCAGCAGTTATTTATCAATGATACTACTCTATCTAAATATTTTTGAAGAAAAAAAATGTACGTTTCAACAGTGCTATTTCAATGTGTACCATGAAGGTGGATGATGCATCTATTGCTTGAGAACTTTCAGGATCCACGGTGTGGTATACAAATTAATGGGTCCTTCTTGAAATATCGCAACCGAAACACCTGCATGTCTTCAAACCTATTTTTACAACCCAGAACAAATTCGACGGCAAATAAACAATATTTGCACATATACAAATCTACCATCCGCCCGTGCATTAACAACGGCTACCATATCTGGTCGGTTGCTCCTGCTATCCACCTAAGGGTCCTTGACAAAATCCAACGGAGAATCTTTAATGTGATCTATCCCGACTTGGCAGCTCGGATACAGTCACTTTCTCACCGGCGCAATGTGTCTTCCGTGTGTCTTTTCTTCAAATACTTTCATGGCTTCTGCTCAGATGAACTTAGCTCACTGTTGCCCCCCACACATGAATTTGCTCGAGCCACAAAATTAGCAACGAGTTCTCACCCTTTGACTGTGAAACCAATAAACTGTAAAAGCTAATTCTATATATATATATATATTCTATTCGTCATCAACATACAAGCATATTTCGCTGTATCACAGCTCATCAGTGTAGCTCAACATCCACTTAACTCCGGCCGGGATCGAAACTCGATCGATTTGGTGTCAGTCGGAGTCGCTAACCTCTAAGCCACCGGCACATGGACTCAGAAAAGGGAAATTTTAGCGTGTTATATGTAAGCGGTGTATACACACGTCAGTCACTGAAAAAACTCAATTCGTTGCTAAAGAGTTATGCATAAGTCGCATAAGTGGTGAATGTTTTTTTTTAATTTTCTTCTCTAGAATGCTTAATCGTTATGAGAGCATAATATTCGTCATCCACATAAAAGCCCGTTTCGCTGTATCACAGCTCACAAAGAATACCCAATAAATAAGCAGTGATATTCTTATCACTGTTTTATATTTCAGGACTTAGAATAACCTTGAATAAATTTCTTGAATATTTATAACCTTGGCTAATCATTCGACTTTTGCTTTATTAATTAACTCTGATTAGTTCTTTTATGCTTGATTAATTGCTGCCCGTCTTGAAACTATGAGACGGCAAGGCAGTTATTGTCGAGTTTGAAGAAAACAGGAGCCTGCTCAGGAGAACCCTTTCTTAAAGCAATTCCAAGTATTCCTTCAAATTCAAAAGTCATGTTGTAAACTAGTTTAGGGATTTTAGCAGAAATCTTGGATGAATCAGGTAACGATAGTCCTGAAGAACCATGAGTGGATTTAGAAGAGAATTTCCGAAGATAGCATCCTACTTTGTCAGTCGTAGATGACAAAACTTAAATCTAAGAAGTCAGTATTGTAGTAAGTTTGATATTTACTAAGTGTCTTACAGTTATGGCATTGTGTCAGACTAAGATTACACAGTAGGTAGCCACACGTAACCACCAGCATTCATATATTAAATTTACATCGACACAATTTTAGGTACATCTAGGTAATTAAATTTCAATTAAGCGAGCTAAATGTATTTCTTCTTTTTACTTTTATCTTGCGATAAAATAAATAAAAAATAATAATCCTGACAAAATATCTCCGTCAGAAGAAACCTATCAGTCAGTCTTTTGTTCCCTCGGGAATTCTTCTATACTGATACATTAACGCCATCTTGAATATATCTTTCTATGCGTGGTATATATATATATATATATATATATATATATATATAAGGTAGTATGTGAGTCTGTGTGTGACTGTTTCCTATGCACGCCTACATTTTTAAGCTACGACGTTCAAACTTTCTAGGGACACATATCTACAGGGAAGCCAGGTCGACACATACTTTTTGAGTTTTAAGTTCAGCAATTTTCCCTTTCGCACGTTTTGGCCTATTGTGCAAATTGTTTAAATTTTCCCCGTAAAACATCTAAGATCTAAATTGGTTGCTGAATTACGACACAGAAATCAAATCACACGTGTCAAACGCGACTAAAACAAATTTTATTAAAAAAAAGAAATCAGCCTTTATATTTAATTTTTATTCCGACATTTTAAAAATTCATTTGGTCAACAAAAAAATTGTGAATATTTTCTCAGTAATTTTAAAACAAAAGAAATATTTTTAAAAAAAGTGTTTTTTCAAACAAAAACAACATATGTAAAAAAAAAAAAAGAAAGAAAGTGCCAATGGTTAATTTAATTATTTAAGTCTTTTTTTTAGATTTAATATTTCAGACCCATATGTAAAATAAAATATATCTATTCCTCTTATTAGCATCTTCTCCTACTACTAAAATGTCCTGAGTTCCACGGGCAACGCTATGCTAAAATGCGAGCAGTCATTATTTGAGAACGTATCGAATTTAGTCGAAGACGTTTGTGAAAATCGACTCGTCGATCAAAGCAGCGGCAGTATTGTTACTAACACTAATAAAAAGTAATTATTATAACAAAATTGATAGTAAGTGTCGAGTGAGATATATTTTTTTTATACTTTCCTTTTAGTGTGTCTATTATCTTTGGTCGGAGCTAAGTCAATATTGATGGCTGAGTTAGCAAGATGCGAGCATTGATTCCTCGATAATAGTGTGAGGCACTTAGGTGAGATAGATCATTAAGAGCGAGAAACTATGCCTTCGATATTCGTGACCTGTCAGCCTCTATTAAACACATACGCATTACGCATATACACACCCATACATGACATCATAAAATGTAACTTTAATAACACATAATACGCTTACATACGTGCATAGATGCGTCAGTCGGTGTCAGAAAATGAATTACACACATAGTCAAGCATTTTGCTTTTTTCTTTTGCTCTTTTACACTCCCCATCAGTCTGTGCATCTATCTATATATATCTATATCTACCTGTGTCTATCTTTCTCTCTCTCTCTCTCTCTCTCTCTCTCACTCTCTCTCTTTATATATATATATATATAATGAAACGTGTCCATAATGGTATTTCTCGTGTTTCGAGTCTAAAGTCGACTCTCTTCAAGCGAATAAACTTGTGGATTTGCGTATCGAGTTCCTTTTGTTTCTGATGGCCAAGGTGTTGTTTATAAATAAGTGAGTAAAAAATAAAGCATGAACATACGATAATAAACACGTGTAGCATCTCAAATACCATTATGGACACTTAATGTATCATAACATCTATAATAACACCAACAATAAATATACACTTTAAACAAAACGTTCACGGCCTCTCACACTTTTTATTCTATACCAATTTCTCTCCTTTGAACAAATTTATTTTTCTAATACACACACACACACACACACACACACACACACACACACACACACACACACAAATCTGGAAAAAAATCAGTTAATGCTTTAGACATATACAAACCCACTTTTCTCTCCTTTCTTATATATATATATATATATATATATATATATATATATATATATTAATCATATCACCTCATGCAAGGCGGAAACGCCACTGATGTGCAAGGGGATACATAAGTGTAAAAAGATTAGATAGAAGAGAGTGAAGAGAAGGACGAACCAGTTAGAATGGAGCAAGAGAAGGATGGCAATACAGGTGTGATGAGAGTTGCAAAGGTGGAGAGAAAGGAAAGGATATACGGGGTGGTGAAGAAAGAACTAGGGTCAGGGTGGTGAAGAAAGAACTAGGGTCAAGTGGTTAAGAAACGAGTATTGACCTTGCATTTAAATTCTTGGGGGTTGTAGCCGTCAGGAAAGCAAGGATAAGGAAGCGAGTTCCACAGGCAGGAAGTGCGAGGAAAGAAGCTACAGGATTAGAATTGTCGTTTGCATTTGGTTGATCTCAATGTGAATGGGTGAGACCCAATTGCCAGTCTGGTTGCACGACTAAACACCTGTTGCAGAGGCACCAGTGACTTAAGTTCGTTGGAGCATAAGCCATGGAAGTATTTATAGAAAACAGGGAAGCCACATCCAGTCGGTGGGAAAGTGGCTGTAGTCGAGCAGCCAAGTCGGTACCGATCACATTACTGACTCTCCTTTAGAGCCTGTCAAGAACACTGAGATGAACAGCGGGAGCACCTGGCCATATATGGAAGAAGTATTCCATGCACGGACGAATGGTTGATTTGTATATATGCAGGATGGTTTCAGGCGGGAAAAACATCCTGGCCCGACAAAGTAACCCAACCTTCCTAGCAGTGGATTTCGCTATTGACTCAATGTAGTGGTCCCATTTGTGAACAGAAGAGAGGGTAAGGCCGAGGAGGCGCAGTGTATTGCTCTTGAGGAGACTCGTTTGGTCCATGCTTATGGGCGGCAGGAGAGGTTGCCTGTGATAATTGACAGACAGCAGCTTGGTCTTAGACGCATTGAAATTGACAAGCCACTTCTTACCCCAATTCACCACAGAATGTAGATCCCTCTCAAGATCAGCAGCGAGGTTTCTTACTGATGCGGGAGTAAATTGTGGTGTCATCTGCAAAGATGCCTACTTGGCTCTTGATTTCGTCAGGGAGGTCATTTATGAAAATAAGGAAGAGCGTCGGGCCCAGGATAGAGCCATGGGGGACACCAGCGTTTGTACCGTGGCATGTAAGATGCATGCCCATTCAAGATGACCTTCATTTTGGGATTATTTAAAAAGATTGGATCAGATCAAGCAAGCGTCCGGTAATACCGTAACCCCATAGCTTGCATAGTAGGCCAGAGTGCCAAACCCTTTCAAAATCATTGGAGATATCCAGAGCAACAGTACGTGTCTCGCCGGGCTCCTCAAGGGCCTGGAACATGTACGCCGTAATGGTCGGTCGTAGACCTGGCAAAGCGGAATCCTTACTGTCTATCGGAGAAGAGTTTATGAGCAGTAAGATGCTGAACTATTTCAGCATTAATAATGGCCTCGAACACCTTCCCGAAAATTGGTAGAAGACTGATAGGGCGATAGTTGGATGGGTCCACGGGTTCACCAGAATTCTTAAATAAAGGAACAACAGAAGAGGACTTCCAGCACGAAGGAAAACAGGAAGCAGAGAGGCAGTAGTTGTGGAGTTTAGAGAGGACAGAGGAGAGTTCAGGGGCACTCCCTGTCTTTTTGTATCCTCAGCTTTTCACTCTAGCTATCGATGTATCTATAAATATGCATGTATATATGCAGAGGATATTGAAAAGGTCTTGGCTCAAACAACTTTCCATCACATAGTTCAAATATTTCATGCCCACGATTAACCTAAGACTTCAGACTGAGGACATCAACTGTGAGAATCAAAAGACGAAGTAGAATAGCATTTTCTTTTTGCCGCATTATCTCTACTTTTGTCCGGATATTATTCAACTTTCTACTTTCACCAATATAAACAGGGTGGTCGAAAAGTTTGAGTTTGAGTTTTGTTTAACAGCATATAAAATTCCGTGGGTTTTTTAATGCCAAAAAGGTGGGGTTTTAAGGTACTTTTTGAATGTTCGGTTATAGTGAGAATTTGAGTTTGAGTTTTGTTTAACGGCATATCGACACCTCTGTGGGGTTTTTAATACTAAAAAGGTGGGGGTTTAAGGTATTTTTTGAATGTTCGGTTATAGTGAGAATTTGAGTTTGAGTTTTGTTTGACGGCATATCAACACCTCTGTGGGTTTTTTAATGCCAAAAATGTGGGATTTTAAGGTATTTTTTGAATGTACTGTTATAGTGAGAATTTGAGTTTGAGTTTTGTTTAACGGCATATCGACACCTCTGTGGGTTTTTTAATACCAAAAAGGTGGGGTTTTAAGGTATTTTTAATGTTCAGTTATAGTGCGAAGATTGATTTAATCATATTTTAATGAAAAATTCATTTTTATTTTAATTTTAGAAAACTGAAGAAGTCTTCTAGTTTTATATTCAAAAATGTATTGCTCCTAATTTTTTTCTTCCTGAAAAATTCATTATGGCCATAATTTTTCCATTTTTTCTCTCTTAAAAATGTGTTCTTGCTAATAATTTTCCTTAAAAATTGTGGGATGATTGATTTACTCAGATTTTAACGAAAGATTTTGTTTTTATTTTTTTATTTTAAAAAACTGAAAATGTCTTCTAGTTGTGCATTCAAAAATGTTTTGCTGAGTATATTTTCCTTAAAAAATGTGTTATGGTAATATTTCCCTTTAAAAATGTATATTTTTCTATAAAAAGTATTTTATGTATATATTTCTGTAAAAGTTTATTTTTAAAATTTCATAGTGTTTTGATCCCAGTTTGGGGGTTACATATTTGCCCATAGATGGGACCCTGACAGCTACTACCACTCTGGGTCAGGGCGAACCTGAGAACAATGGCAATTAACAGGTGGTTCCGTGCTTCTCACAACATCCCAATCAGAAGCCTTGCTACTGGATGCATTTGTAAAAGTAGGCAGACAGTAAATGATTACATAGACAATTAGATTTACTAATACAACTGAGATTACATTTACAATTTCATTTACTAATACAATTGAGATTACATTTACAATTTCATTTACTAATACAATTGAGATTAAATATACAATTACATTTTGGACAAGTCTCTTTGTGTATTAATTTCTTGAAAATGATCACTTGTGTAGTTTTTCAAATCATCAACACTTCTTGGTTTTCGACGATAAACTTTGTCCTTGAATACTTCACTGAAGAAGAAATCCATTGAGATCAAGTCAGGTGACTGTACTGGTCAATCAATTGAATCCCATTGCCTAACTCATTTCTTAGAAAAATTTTTATTAAAATACCAAATGAATGCTTTTGAATAATGTGGAGCGACTTGTATGCCAGATTCTATGAAAGGCTTTCGATATGTCAAATGCTACATTCCTGGTTTCACCGTTTATATCTTGAACATCATAGACTCTTTCCGCCATTAAAATCAATTCATCAGCAGGATATGCGTTTTAATGCAGTGAACATCGGCTCGGAACGAGAAATCGGATAGCCATGTTCGAATTTCAGTTGAATTTGTTTCATTCACTTACGCGCCGATACCCTTAGGAAAAACTATTAATCCATTTTAAGCTATCTCTTCTTCCCTCTAGCTATAGGCTAAATGGCAGAAGAGATTGGGTTCTATAGCTTTGGTTGGCAACCAATCTACCGCA
Organism: Ascarosepion bandense; assembly: GCA_037127315.1. NCBI lineage: Eukaryota > Metazoa > Mollusca > Cephalopoda > Sepiida > Sepiidae > Ascarosepion > Ascarosepion bandense. Next base: position 6,330,531 of record JBBBDQ010001351.1, read on the forward strand.
GAATGTAATGGCAACCAACTGCGGGAAAATATTAGTTAGTCATATCTCTTTCGAGACATGATCATCCAAGCGTGTATCACGTACGACACTTAACTGACTGACGTAAGAAGTTGACCTTGAAAAACGAAAGCCGTATTGCTTTTCAGAGAAAAGGTTTTGCGGCGAGAGATGATTAACCGATTCAGCGTTGATTACAGCTTTTAGGAGTTTGCCAAAAATAGGCCGAAAGGTCAGACGGCTCGACAGAATTTTGAAAAACTGGAACAAGAGATGATAACTACCTGCAGACAGGGATGCAGTAGGAAACGAGACATTTATTGCAGACTAGCAGTATAACCCGGCGTTGCTCGAGTGTAATGAAAACTTTAAAACTAATCCATGGTCATGGAGCTCAACCTAAAGAATATATGTGTGAAGTTTGGTGAGAATCGGATAAAAATTGTGGATTTGTATAAAGGACATACAGATAAACAGACACACACACAAACATTTTGCCTTTTATATATATATATATATATTATCGATTTTCTGCACTATTGTAAGAACTGTAACCTTGAAATTTCTGACTATCGTTTCTTATGTTTTTGTCTATGAGTCTATCAAATTTGATTAAAATCGGACCACTCCTTCTATAACCCGATTTTTTCGATTATCGATTTTCGATATTTATTGGAGGTACCTCGACACAAAACCGAGCTAAGAACACTTGCAGACGCTTATAGTACAACTGTGTAAATTTTCAAGAAGTTCGGTTCAGCCGTTTCGGAGTCTATATGTTGCGGACACACACACACACACACAGAGTTCCATTTATAAATAAGTTTAGATTTTAAAGTGAACAGGAACCCGATCGAGAGCACACTTCTTTATAATGAGTATAAGGCTACCATCGGAGCCACATGATTTGTGAAACTTTAAGTTAAGGATGATAGCAGAAACCATAGAAGGGGTTATATGCATATCAATCAACGAAGACTCAGTTCTAAGTAAGACGTCAGGTACGGATACAACAAATGAGTCAAGAGTAGAGTTTGAGGAGAATTTTTGGGCAAAGCTTTCAGTTTTATCTGCAGAGAATGTTAAAACCGGAAATTGATTGGCGAGAGGGAAATAGAGACTTTAAACTTATTTAATACCTCGTTATAGATCCGCCAGTAATCACGGAAACCAAAGTTGTCAGAAGTCATTCGGTGATCGGCAAACAGAGTCTCTGCTTGCTAACGAATAGGGACCTGTTATGACGAGAGATGTCACATTGGCATAGCTGTAAATAGTGGTTCCTGTGTGCTACAGCGGTTGAACACACTAGAATGAGGGAAAGAGAGGTTTGAGATTTCACCTAGTATTTCTAAGAAGGGATAAGAACGACCATAATAGCTTTGACCCAAGAAGAAATCTTACTGGAGCGAATTTCAAGTGGGACGGTGAAGATGTCAATTCATGAGGCGCCAAGAAGAAAATCACGGGAGTATGTCCCAATCAGAAAAACTGTTAACCGAAAGAGATGTTAGTTATAGAGCAATAGATGATAGGAACGCAATATAAATAGCTACTAGAGAGTGGTCATAAGAGAGTGGTCATAAGAGAGTGGTCATAAGAGAGTGGTCATAAGAGAGTGGTCATAAGAGGATAGCATTGCGAAACTTGGCAACGGTAAGCCGATTTGAATAAGGGATTGAGGAATAGAAAAATGCAACGTCTGAATACCCACAGCACCAGTACCTTTAGAATATTTCAGGTACGTGCCATCACTTCTATGTACCCTGTCCTTTCAGGACGTAAGCGAACATGGCTTTTCACGTCTCACAATCCCTGGTGGCTCTTATCACGCCTTCTCCTGTTACACAATGCAACTCTCGTTCCATCATCCACATATTTAGGTCCTTCAAATATGTTATCCGGTGCTTTCTCCTGTCTCTTTTCCCCTCTATCTGTCTTGTTAGTATCAGGTTCTCCAAGCCCTCCTTGTATGTCTCAGAAACCTTAGCTGTCTCTTCCTGAGACTCATATTAATATCTTTTTCGTTTCCATCCTATTCAAAACCTCATCATTGCTCCCATGCTCGGTCCATGATATTTGCAGCATCCTTCTGTAGAAGCATATTTCAGTTGCTTCAAGTTTTTCCTTCATCTTTGATGATATTCTCCGCATTAACTCCGCCATATTGAAGAACTGAAATCACACAGTGAGCATTAAAATCACCGAAGACAAAATGTATCTTTTTATACTATCAGCTATTATGGCTAACATACTGCAGTCCTGGAAAGAGAGCAAGCTATAAATGAAAAAGAGTTTAATAACGAAAGACAGAAGGACATGAAAGAGTAGTTAGGTGTCTCGATAGACAATTCCGTGGCTATCGAAAGATTGTGTCAGATGGAAAAATGCATGTGAATGCGGGAATCTTTTCGGCAAACGGGAAGATAGCCTAGAATGAAGAATTCATTAGTCGCAAAGGAAAAGATCAAATTAATTTTCCTCGATTCTTAAATTTTTTTACTTTTTTCTAACTTGTTAAAATTTTCGAGAAAATATTTGTCTTTTTTTTAGCTCCAAACTTCAAATAATTGTCGGATTTTAAAGAACCTTTCTGGACTTATATATTAATCAGTGATATTAATTTTAAAACTATTATTTTTATAACATATTTGCAAAAAAAAAAAATGTTTTTCTTATGTGTTATCCACACTCTATGTGAATTCACGAAAGTTAAAAAAATTAAATCTTGTATTGCAGTTTTGTTTTATTAGTTAATTGCAGGAATCTTTGGGTAAATTAAATTTTTCCCAAACAGTTAGCCTTGTTTTTCTGAAAATCTGCCCCAAATATTATGATAAAAAATGCAATAAATCTATGATATTTTATTAAATAATTTTTAATTGTTTATATATATATATAATGATTATATATATGTATATGTGTGTGTGTGTGTGTTAGACGAAATCATTTGCAAACATTGTAGTTAGAAGAATAAAGTAAAAAAAGCAGAGAAAAAAGATTCAATATCTTTCGTCAGTAGTAATACATGGAAATACATGCAGGAGCACCTACCTTTGCTCAAAATGCCACTACAAATAACTCTAGATTATACAGCTGTTGAACGGCGCGGTCTCTCTAAGAGCTACCAAATATTTCGGGCTCCTAATGATCAGTAAAGTGTACAGCCAGTAAATTGCCAACCCGGTACCTTCACAATGGAAAGACACACCAAGTGGCTAGTACGATGACTAGAATGTTAAAACAGCTAAATCCTTGTGACCCTGGTAGAAAAAAGAAAGAGCCGGTAAAATATATCCTGATCAGAGAACAAAGGATGAACCATTACCCCTGTTCAAAAGACAAAATATTCGGACCTGACGTTAGCTCACGGATCTACACGTATTAACCTTTTAAAAAAGGAAAGTGTTTTTTAATAGCAATTTTTCATATATACATGTGTATGTGTGCATGAGTAATGGCGAGGTAACGAGCTATAACATTTTTATACTTTGCACTGTGTTATAGGACGCCCAGAAGTATATTTAAAGTTTATCTTGCTATTTATTCATTGTGCAGTTAATCCATATCGTTTAAAAGTCGGATGAAAACTGTCAACAGTAACTTAAGAAAAGGGACATTGATCATTGCTTAAAATCTTTTAGGTTACACAATAGCTATCGATGAGAAATGATTAAAAATGAAAGAATTCCAAATAAAGACAACCGTCAAAAAGGTCCAACTTTCAATCTATTCAAGAAAACGGAATCTACGAGGGAAACCGTTTTCCCTTGCGTTTGGGTATAGTCTTGCAGTATGCTATATCTTTGGGTTAAAGTGCCCAATATCGAGGATAGAGCGTATGTAAAGATAAAATTAAACACTGAGGTCAACACCCAGTCTGTTTCATATTTAATCTTTTGTCATGAAGATTATCTTTTAACATAAAACAGACTGTCAACGCTGGATGTTGACCCCAATGCCCAATGTCTAGCCACACTGATGAGCTGTGATACAGCGAAACGGGCTTGTATGTGGATGACTAATATATTATGCTCTCATTATGATTGAGCTCTCTGGAGAAGAAAATTTTAAAAACAGTTTCCACTTCGGCTATAATGCGTGACTCTTCAGAAATGAATTGAGTTCTCTCGGTGACTGGCGTCTGTATACACTGCTTATATACAAGACGTTAGAATTTCCCTTCTATGACCCCATGCGCCGATGGTTTAGTGAGTAGAGACTCCCACTGACACCAAATCGGTCGAGCTTCGATCCCGGTCAGAAGCAAGTGGATATGTCTAGCCATACTGATGAGCTGTGATACAGCGAAACGGGCTTGTATGTGGATGACTAATATGTATGGCAATACTTTTATTATAAGTTTATAATAAAAACATAGCTTACTGCAACACAAGAGCTGTTGTGTTTCGGTACTATGTTATTAGCACCTCGTCAGGCAGTGAAATATTTTTGTTAGGAATCAATATATACAGAAGCTTAAAGAAACAATTTTTACTATTTCCTAAAAAAGAATTTCAGAGGGTTTGTCTCATTGAGAAATTTGATTGTAAGGGTAAAGGTGGTGGGTAGAAATTTAAAATGACTTGAGACCCAGACGTTTTCTCTGCTGGTGATGAAATAAGTTGATTGATGAATATCTAGCCTTTATGCTTTACTAAGCATCGGGCACTCTTGATAAATTAAAACACTAAAAACAAGGGACTGGCTACACAATAGTTTGTACTATTTCTAATATATATATATATATATATATATATATATATATATATATGGTTGGTGTGTGTGGAGGGGAATAGAATAAGTCAGGAACAAGTGGAAAAGTGTCTTTAATTTAACATGTTTGACTTTAACAAGATGCTTCAGATATTTATTAAATACGAATGAATTAAAACTCCAAGAGACAGTATGAACTTAGATCACTGGTGTCCCCTAGGTATGAACTTACACGAGCTACTAGGTTAGCCACTAGGTCCCACCCTTTACAGTGAAACCGATAAAATGTAACCGCAGTTTCTACTCTAACAGCTTCTTTTCTCACACTTCCCAGCTGTGGAATTTCCTTCCATATACTTGCTTCCCCGACAGCTACAATCTCCATTTGAATGTAAGGTCAATAGACAACTCCTATCATACTAACTCACATGCATTCTCTCAAACTCTCTTCCCATCTACCCAGCCCCCATCCTCGTTATTCTTATCCGTCTACCACCCTCCTTCCGACATTTCCTATAACTAACCACTCTTCCTCATCACTTTCCCCTATGTAACCCCCTGCGCAATAGTGGCAGTGGAAGGCCTTGCTTTGGGGTGAAATAATTAAAAGAAAACAATGTTGATTGAGATATAGTTTCACTGGTCAGATACGTGTGATAAAGCAATGGATGAATATGAAATAGAGAAGAAAAAACTTGTGCCAGTTTAAGTGTGTGTGCTAAGGCTTAATAAAAAAACATTAGACGTTTATTCTGAATGTAAGTATATGTGAGCGCAAAAAATGTGTGTTAAGCACATCCAAACCATAGACGAAACTAAGTGTGTGTATATGTCGATAACATTAGTATGTGTAAATGACAGTGACGAAATATGTTTCTGTTCAAAATACGTAACAAGTATTGTATATATATATATATATATATATATATATATATATATATATATATATATATAATCGATTTTTAATCGTATCACCCCGAGCCACTGATGTGCAGGGGGTTATGTAATAGTGAAAAGATCGGAAAAGATAAATCCGGAAACCACATCCTAAACAGGGAACAGGGAATGAGCCTCTTAACCTGTTCAATAGACATAGGTGGAGTGTGAACCGGGCAATAGATAGATCTATCTACTCTAATTGAAAAAAAAAAAAAGAAACCAAAGTGAGAACATTGGAAAAGAGAAAGCCGGAAACCACATCCTAAACAGGGAACAAGGAATGAGCCTCTTAACCTGTTTAATAGACATGGGTGGAGTGTGAACCGGACGATAGTTCAGTCTATCTACTCCAATTGAAAAAAAACAAAACAAAGTGAGAAGATTGGAAAAGACAAAGCCGGAAACCACATCCTAAACAGGGATATTTGTGCGTGTGTAAATGTGTGTTTATATTTATGTATTTTGTATAATTTTTACTTATAATTTCTCAAAGATTTTGATGTTTTAAGGGAGTTGATAATAGTCCCTGCTTTTTTTAAAGTAAGTTTTCTGATTTTCAATTCTGCTTATTCCTTTGGTAACTTTATTTGAAAAAATTTAATTTCTCTTTTTCTCCTCTCTCTCTCTCTCTCTCTCTCTCTCTCTCTCTCGCCACTACCGGCCATAATTATTAGTATTTTAAAAGAAAATGGTGTGTGTCATACTAGTTTTAAGCGGATAATTCTAAATAAAAATAGAATGATTCTATTGTTATTATTACTTTGCAAAATTTTACAAGACGAAGAAGCAAAGATGAACTCATCAGAATCACCCTACATTTTCTTCATTCTTTCATTGATGAAACTGCAATATAGGTAATTATTGAATATTCATAAATTCATTTGATGCACGTATTATTGTGCAGTATAAACAAAAGAACCATTCTATTTTCATTTACAATTATTCACTTGGCAATAAATACTAAAAAAATGTATGAAATGCATAATTTTTTAAAACACTGGGGTGTCTTATTAATTATGGCCGATAGTGTATATATATATATATATATAGTCATGCGCAGGCAGATCTGTTTCGCTGTATCGCAGCTCATCAGTACGGTTAGACATCCAATTGCTTTTTACCCAGGATTGAAACTAGACCGAATTGGCGTCAGTCGGCTATTCTATCTCTGAGCTATGGGCGCTCGGTAGAAGGAGGCAAATATGTAAATGTTTGTTACTTATATGATTGATGTTACCTTCAGTATTCCAGCATTAGAGTTTAGTAGACGAACAATCCAGGAATGACTCCTTCCATTCGTCATGGAGTAGAAACAATTAGTTCAAACGTTATATTTAATGAATACTCGTTCTTTAAGCGGAAACCGTATATATATATATATATATATATATATATATATATATACTCGTACTTAATATTTACTTGCGTAAAAAATACACAAATTATGTCACAAGGCCGAAAAAGGAGTGGGTAGATGTGGTCTTCAGTATGTATCCTATACCTAGTTAAACGCTATCACAACCGAAGCACTCATTACAATTTGCACATTCACCACAAGAACCCATCCATCACCTCCCAATCCTCCATACACCACAATACCACAAATTTACAAGGGACACCTAAAAAAGGGGAAAAACAATGACAATAAAAATGCAACTATATACAATATATAATATAGATTTAAAACATTTAATGAAAAATGGAATGATGGGAGGGGGATGAACCTAAAAACAAAATAAAATACAACATAATTTTTCAAACTAAAATAATATATACTCGTGCTTTTAGTGGAAGCTGTATACAAGTTAATATATATATATATATATATATATATATATATATATATATATATATATATATATAATGAAAATAAATTGAACGAATCCATTGGTGGTATTTTATTTCGTGGATATTTTATAAATATCCAACTCCTCAGACCAAAACATTTTCGCAAAAAGGAATGAGTTATATTTATACAGACAAAAGAAGTCGTGGGAATCATGTTTATGAAGTTTTTAGCATGGATGGGTAAAAATCAGTGATAATAAATTGGATAAATATAGGTTTATTTTTGGTTTGAATCTGTTGGAACTATTTAATAATATCCGAAGAATCTTTCCACAGATTACTACAATGGTTTCTTGTATAGTTAGTAGTATTTTTTAAATTTTTTTTTAGAAATTAAGCCTAATTCTGTTTTGGTAGGATTAATTAACCTAATTTGAAGGTTATTGTCAATTTAAGGTTTGTGATCTTTAAAAAGTAATAGTGCATCTTGTATAAAGGTGTTTCCTATTCCGTTTTCTATATCAAATTTATTAGCCAATTTAGCAGCATCCTCGTTAATTGATGAAATAGAATTATTGTTGTTATCTTTTTTATAAGTGCTAGTGATTTTATACAGGAGGACTGCTTGATAATTTAAAGGTCTGATTTTATAAAATTATTTAGATTAATTGAGTTTAATCCATATCTTGTTAGAATTTTGAAGACAAATGCAATTCCGATAAACCAATATATGAAGAGGTAGAATCGCCGATTGATGCCAGTTCGGTCGGGTTTCAATCCTGGGTTAAAAGCAATCGGAGTCTAACCGTACTGATGGGCTGTGATACAGCGAAATAGATCTGTCTACGGATGACTATATATATATATATATATATATATATATATATATATATATATATATATATATAAATGAGTAAAAATAAAACGCGGCAGCATGAACGATTCAATGAAAAAAACATTATTCTAGTTAAATTAAATTCGAAGTCACAAAGAAATTATTTGTAATGAATCTAATTTGGGTGGAACACAGCATTTGATATTTGATAGCTTCCCGTAACAATAGACTAATGCTTGTTCCAATTAGACTTAGGCAATCAATTTCTTTTCAAATTTACTCTCAGACTTCCGTTCGTTTAGTGTTGCTTTGATTTTGTTTTCTTCTTAGACATTCCGAAGTTCAATTTAGCGCGCAATTGAGACAGCTCATCAGATGGAAAGTTTCTATTAGCCGCAGAACATTTCTTTTTAACCATGGACAACTATAGCTACAACCATTATTTGTAGTACGTTAAGATTTTAAGTGTACTAGATTTTAAAAATTACGGAAGCAAAAATATCACAAAGGGTTCAATCCTTGTAGCATTAACTGATGCGTTATCATCATCATCCGTTATACCCAATGGTGTATAAAGGCAGCAACTTTTTGTTACTGTTTCCGTAACAAACTGTTTTTTTTTATGGGACAGGGTTGTTAGCCCTGCGCCCAACCCCCAAACCTAGAGGACCGGTGGACCATTTTAGGTCTTTACGTTTACAGCACCTGGTATTCCCAAACAATCACCCATCTAAGTACTGACCGGACTCGATGTTGCTTAACTTCGGTAATCGGACGAGAACCGGTGTATTCAACACGATATAGCTGTAGATACATGACGCGTACTGAAGTTAATCAGCGAAAACGGATCCTTTTTGATGGCGTTTGATTTTCACCCTCTGGCCAGTTTAAAAAAGAAAAGTCATAAATCCCAGCTATAAGCACGCTCTCATCCCAGACCACGATATTTTGGTAATTGTTGATAGATAAAGTGTCACCCTTAAATATCGAGGTCATTGTTTCACTCCGCTTTTTTTATGAGCATAATCTAAACTTATTTATAAATGGAACTTTGTCTTTGTTTGTGTGTGTGTGTGTGTGTGTCCGTTACCTATAGACTCCGAAACGGCTGAACCGATTTTCTTGAAAGTTTACACAGTTGTACTATGAGCGTCTGCGAGCGTTCTTAGCTAGGTTTTGTGTCGAGGTATCCCCGTAAATATACTTGGTTGTTAAATATTTTAAATGCCGTAAAAATACGTTAGAGAATTTAAATTGCGAAGAAATTAATAATGTAAATTATCAAAGATACTGCCAAAATATACGTACTTTAAATTACATGATGATGAACGATGAGGTACTAGGACAACCTTTGGACAATTTTTACACAAATATTTTTCGGAAATAAAAAGCCTCATCAGAAAATATGAAAAAATTCAGAAGAAAATATATAAAACTCTGTTGTCTCTATCGTTTAACACAATTTGTTTAAAAGAAAAGATGCAAAATATACATACTTTATATATATATATATATAAAAATTTTGTTGAAGGCATCATTATTAATGCTAACAATCTCACTTCCTTTGTCTGAGGTATAATGGGAATATCCTTTATTCTTGGCTAAGGTTTTAAGTGCTTTTATGAATCTTTGCTTTTATTATTGTTTCTTTGTCTATTCTGAACCTGAAGCAGGAAATTACAAAATAGACTGTAAAAATATCCGAAGAAATACACAGAAGAAACATCTGGGGAATTGAATAAAAGGATTATTTGGATACAAAAGGGATCTTTCAAAAAAAACAAAAAAAACAAACAAAACAATCTATTCTTTGTATTAAACGCTTGTTGTAATAGGTCTGACCGTAATTTTGATATCAAGGATGCAGTTTTGGTTAAAGGGGAAAGCAATTTGATATAGTGAAAAGGTATTGAAAGCGGACTAATTTTAATATTTTATCCGGTAAAGACCGTCAAGTTTCTGAAAAACATCACTTCTTAAATAGTAGCAACAATTACGACATTTCTTTTTTATCAATTAAAAGTGGGTAATTGAATAACAAAATAGAATAATGTTACGTGCTCAATAATGATAAAATAAATATTTAAAACCAACAGTGAAAAAACCCCAAAAAACAAAAACAACTAAATGAGGTCGGGCTTCCTATGCATCTAAATACAGCAGATGCCAAAATTAAAAATAAATATAATTTAAATTTAACAATAAGCGTCTGTGTATCCTCGGCTTTTCTCGATGTTTTCCTACCTTCATATGTATAAGAGTCCATCGATAAATCCATTACTATTCTGAGGAACTACTTTCGAGAAACGAAACACCATTTTTCTATTTTGTAATTCAGTTCCCTACTTTTAATTGATATCACGTAATAGTCTAGGACTCTTTTTTTCCAATGAAATTTTCCTGTTTGCCAATAACTTCTACTCCAACAGTTTCTTTCCTCGCACTTCCCGACTGTGGAATTCTCTTCCAAACGATTGCTTCCCCGACGGCTACAATCTCCAGGAGTTTAAATGTAACGTCAATAGACACCTCCTAACACACTAACCTGCTCCCATTCTATCAAGCACTCTTCCCATCTGCCCGAACCTCATCCTCGCTATCCTTACTCATCTGTCACCTTTCTCCTGACATTCCCTATGTCTATCCACTCCTTCTCTTTACCTTCCCCTATGTAGCCCCATGCGCAATAGTGGCAGTGGAATGCCTTGCTTGGGGTGAGATGATTAAAAAAAAAAAAAAAATCTTTTCTGCTTTTGGAAGGCATCGTTGGCTCTGTCAATACGCTTTCGAATCTCAGTGTCGCATTTTACTGTCCTCTGTTAGAACACTTCCCAGATATTTAAATTTCTGTACCTGCTCGATTTTAGTATCCCCCACCTGTTTGGGCTCTACTTTATGCATTCAGTCTTCTTGCAGTTTATGTTTAGTCCTTTCTTCAAGCTTCGTTTCGTTATACGCGATCATGTCTCGAAACAGACATGACTGACTGGGCAGAAGATTATCCTGCAGTATGTTGCCATTGCTTTCTGCGGTAGACCGGTTGCCACCCAAGGCTATAGAACCCATTCTGGCCTATTATTTAATCCATAATTCGAGGGAAGTGACGGATTAATACCTTTCCTAAGGGTATTTGTGCGCAAGTGAATGCAAGGAATTCAACTGGAATTCGAACTCGGCTCCTCAATTTGTCGTTCGGAGTCGATATTCACTGCATCCCAACGCTATACTATCCTCAAATACGGATGTGCGTTGTTGTGCAGTGGATATCGGCTCGGAAGGAGAAATCGAGGAACCGAGTTCGAATTCCAGTTGAATTCCCTGTATTCACTTCCGCGCAAATACTCTTGAGAAAGGTATTAATCCATCTCTTCTTCCTCCAGTTATGGGTTAAATAACAGGAAAGATTTTGTTCCATAGCTTTGGCTGGCAACCAGTCTACATCGGCACATTTGTCGTTGAGCTTCTTTTTTTTTTTAACGTGTCTGCATTTTTTCTTATTTTCTTATGCATATTCTTGTATTCGTTCCATATCTTGGCATCGTTTTTTGTCTCTTTTGCCTCAGGTCAAGAATCTCTTCAGTGATCCACTCATTTTTCCGACGTGCTTTTTTCTTTGGGATGATGTCTTTCGTCGATGTCACTAGAGCCACTCTTAGTGAGTACCATTTTGTACTTCCGTTACTAATGTTTCATTCGTATTTCGTTTTCACATTGTCCATATACATTTATTCGGTGTAGCAGTGCTTATTTTTCTAAAAGTTAGATCATGGCTAATATCAGTTTCAGGACTTTAATATTCCATATCTTTTTTCCGCCTCAGTAGAACGATTTTTTGTTAGAATGCATTCAATACTTCTTTCCTCTTGTTGAAAAATACGAAAACTGCTACATTGAATATGAATATATATAAATTCGTGTTGATAAATTTGTTAATTTATATCGAAAATCTTTTGAATCCTTGATATTTACGTCAAATTAAAACTGAATCTCCAGTAATAGAACCATTTACGTTTATTAACTCTTAGTCACTCTTTATGATTCTTAGCAAATTGTACTGTTTGTTTAGGATTTTGTATCTGCGGATGTGCGTTGTGGTGCATTGGATATCGGCTCGGAGCGAGTGTTATATATCGACAAACAACAAACACGCATATATATAAAAATATAAGTTATATTTTTATTAATGACGATGGACCGTGTAGAATAGGGAACAGAGAATTGAGAGAGCGCGCTTCTAATGGGTTGACGGGAGTGCAGTCCTATCTGTTGTGTCTCTCTTCACCGGCCGTTCTCTGCTACTCTACTACTGCTACTGGCGAATCCGTGTGCCGAGGTCTTTTTATAATCTTCCAGAACCGGGACTTTTTCTTCCGGTTTTGCCTCGCCCACGCACGCCCACGTAATTCTCAGAGACACCTGTTCTGTTTACCTCTGTAGTTATTTCCGCTGCTGCCGGAAATAAGGTCAAAATGACATCCGCTCCTTTCAACGACCGGAAACATCCTCGCTTGCATCAGCCCTCCTCGGGTGGGGCCAGATTGTTATATTACACGAGAAATCGGGGAGCCGAGTTCGAATGCCAGCCGAATTCATTGCATTCACTTACGCGCAAATACCGTTGGGAAAGGTATTAATTCGTCTCTGCCTTCCAGTTATGGGTTAAATAACAGGACAGATTGGGTTCTATAGCCTTGGTCGGCAACCAGTCTACCACAGAAAGCTAATGGCAACCTACTGCGGGATAATCTTCTGCCCAGTCAGTCATGTCTCTTTCGAGACATGATCGCCCAAGTGTGTATCACGTATGGCACTTAACTGACTGACTGGACTGTCTTTTTATTTTATGGGTAGATGGAACTGTAAGTTTCATGTTTACAGTTACTTCTATTGCATTTCCCAAATGTGAAACTCTCTACTGATTCTTGCTTCAAAGTCAATTCAAGTTTAAAAATTCTTTTGTGTATTTCCTAGTTGATAGTATATTTTTTCTCATATTCTTTAACAATCAGTAACGCACTGCATTTTAGTGGCCTTATTGACTTGTTTGGGGTGAAATGATAAAAATAAAATAAAATAAAAAAGAAATTCTCGTGTTGTAAAATGTATTTTTAAACTACTGTTACATTTACACTTAAAAATCAAGTCTGGCCATTCTCTCCCTCTTTCTTTGACGAACAAAATATTCCCACTCACAGAACTGTCGATCACTTGAACTCTTTCTGACAATTATTTGTAAATCATTGAGATATTTGTGTGTGGAATTTCAAGCAGATAATTCTAACAGGTAAGAAGTATTTAAAATGATCAAAGCCGCCCGTTTGGGACCGACAACTCGCACATATTGAAAGTCACTTTAAGTTCTTTCTTTTTCTCATTCATGAAAGGAAACATCAGATCGCCTTGAGTAGTTATAATATCTATGTCCATTAAAATGCTGGCATGTATTTAATTGATTACATTAGATAAAATACCATTTGTTCATGTATAGGTAAGTGGTTAATGAATGAGTAAATCCACAAATAACCAATAACCAAGGTAAGGACCCCTAATAGCTTAAGAGACAAATGTAATCTATGTTTAAGAGAAAAAAATTAAAATTTTGAAATTTCAATATCAGAATGTACTTCTGAATAAACGTAGAGAGATCATTAATATGTGTCGTCATAGAAATAAATATAAATTGCAATAATTATCTTGTTCTTCCATTTAGTCACGATAAGGTTTTTTTTTCAAATTTGGCTAAGCAGTTACGTTATCCCCCATACCTACCACTACTAACTCAAGGGTCAAGCCACATACCTCCCACTACCAAAGAAGAAATTACTACTAACATTTCGCTAGCTTAACTCTATAATAATCAATATTCCCCAACCACTTCTTTTACTAGACCAAGCTTCCGGAATTAGAATTTTCCCCCCCTTTTTTTTTGTTTAAACGGGGTTGACAATGCATGTCTTAAACTGATATGTTGAAAATGGGTATTTACTCACAATATTTTATATGTTTATATATATATATATATATATATAAACTTATTTATAAATGGAGCTTTGTCTGTGTGTATGTGTGTGTGTGTGTGTCTGTGTGTGTCCATAACCTATAAAATCCGAAACGGCTGAACTGATTTCTTTCAAAGTTTACACAGTTATACTATAAGCGTCTGCGAGTGTTCTTAGCTAGGTTTTGTGTTGAGGTACCCCCGATAAATATCTAAAATCGATAATCGAAAAAATCGTGTTATAGAAGGAATGGTTCGATTTTAATCAAATTTGATACATTCATAGACAAAGACATAAGAAACGATATTTTTTTTTAATCATATCACCCCGAGCAAGGCGGTAACGCCACTGACGGGCAGGGGTCTACAGAAGAGTGAAAAGATTTGAAAAGAAAAAGCCGGAAACCACATCCTAAACAGGAAATAAGGGATAAGCCTCTTCACCCGTTCAATAGACGTGGGTGGAGTGTAAACCGGGCGATAGTTTAGTCTATCTACTCCAATTAAAAAAAAAAAGAAAAGAAAAAAAAGAGTAAAAGTTTAATCTCTGACGAAGCTTTAATAAAAGTGAAACATGTTAGATTGATTTACGTTTTCCATTTATCTTCTTGGATTCCAATCCATATTTGATCTGTATATATATATATATATATATATATATATATATATATATATATATAATGGATTAGAGCTTAAACTTGGAAAGACTCAAAGCAAAAGCATCAACATTTGTTCAGTCTTTTGGCGAACTGTCCACACACAGTCGTAATATTTGTGCTTTTAGAAACAAGCATTTCAGAAAGATTGAAATAAAAAACACAAGATGTTATGGCTGCAAAGGAAAAAGACGAAACTGACTATTCAAAGGTTTCAAGGTTGCAGTTCTTACAATAGTGCAGAAAATCGATAATATATATATATATATATATATATATATATAAGGCAAGATGTTTGTGTGTGTGTCTGTTTATCTGCCTGAATGTCTGTATTTTTTTCAACTCTTTTATTTTAGATCTTGCTTCGAGTTCGCCTCTAAGTAGGCACAATTGTAGTTCTTAGTCTCAACCATGATACCGTTTACTCAGAGGACTTATTTAGCCTTCAAATTTCAGTTTATGACGTTATGACGTTTTACCGTTATGACCTCCGCTCACAGAGTTTTATTTTTATTTTATGGAGTTTGGTGCAATTTAGTATTTTAGCATGTGAGTTTTTCTACAGATTATCAATTAAATTTTGATTGTTTTTGTTGTGTTAATTTCTTTTTAGTGTATTTCTTTATTTGCATGTTAAATTATTTTAATGATTAGTGCCATAATTGTTTTTTTTTTCAGTCGCTTACTGGTAGAAAAACGTTTTTCGCCAGCAGGTTTTTGTCATAAAGCTTGTTATCAAGATAGAGCGTAAAAATTAATATGGATAGGCAGTGATATTTCAGACATGCAGACTTTGAAGTTTCGTCAAGGCCTTATTCTGATGCCTTCACCCATCAGATTGAAACAACACTGCTCAGTTAAATGAAAATCTCTCCATATTAAATATACATATATATATATATATATATATATATATATATATTGTTTAATACTTAGTTTTTGGTCCTAATAGGGTTAGACCAGTACACATTTGCATTAAAAAGTGTTCTATAAAATTATATTGTAGAACTTTTGAATATTTTTCATTTTTAAGCGAGTTATTTCGCTACCTTGGTTTCTACCATGAGTAGTGTCTTCAGGTGATTATTAATAACATTCTTTTTAATAATATTATTTTTAATAATAGGTTATTAAAAATCACCTGAAGACACTACTCATAGTAGAAACCAAGGTAGCGAAATAACTCGTTTAAAAATGAAATATATATATATATACGCGTGTGTATGCGTGTGTGTGTGTGTGTGTGTGCCTCTGTGTGTGTGTGTCTGTGTATGTATGTATTTATCTATATATAAATGAAGATTTTATACCGAGGAACAGTGTACAGAAAATTTACTATTGAAAGGTGAAGGTTACTTCTACGTTTAAAACGATCTTCAACAGTGTCTATATCTACAAACCCCCTCTCCTTGATATTGACCCCTTTTCTTGTATAAATATAACACATTCTAATCAATATATATATATATATATATATATATATATATATTGTCCGGCAGAAATTTTGTACCAGATGGAAGGTATATTGTAAGGTCTGATGATATGAGCGAAAATTAAACTCATTGAAATGACGTGTTGAGTTTTTTTTAAAAACTTCCTATCGCTCTGGCTAAAACCCATCGAGCTCTCTGTATGGGTTTTACCAATTAATATTTTATATTAAGGTAATCTTGTTGGATTATCCTCACCGTTTACTGACTGACACCTATAACCACACACACACACACACACACATACACACACACACACACACACACACACACACACACATATATATATATATATATATATATATATATATATCTGAAAACAGAAAGAGTTGTTGTTGCAATGAGAGAAACTGGAATAAATGAAAAAATGTGGGTATCCGTGATCGTGTTGTTTAAAGTGTGGATTTATTATTATTATTATTATTATTATTATTATTGTACGATATATTAAGGGATCATGATGATATTTGTGTCGCTACACCTTTTTGTGTCTTGACTCTCTTCAGGTGAATGAATTTGTGACTTTACAACTTTGAACTCGAAACAGATGTAGCGACACAAATACCATTATGGACACTTTATGTATCATACAAAAGATTAGTAATAATAATAATAACAACACTAAATCTACACTTTGAGGAAAACGGTCTCAGATTCTCACAGATCTTTTCACACACACAGAGACATCTATATATATACTTTATATATTAAACACGTAATTGAACCTTTATCAGGTATATATATATATATATATATATATTAGTCATCCACATACAAGCCTGTTTCGCTGTATCACAGCTCATTAGTGTGGTTAGACGCATCCACTTGCTTCTGGCCGGGATCGAAACTCGACCGATTTGGTGTCAGTCGGAGTCGCTACTCCCTAAGTCATCGACGCATGGAATCAGAGAAGGGAAGTTTTAATGTGTTGTATAGAAGCAGTGTATACACACGCCAGTCACCGAAAGAACTCGATTCATTTCTGAAGAGTCACGCATATATATATATATATATATATATATATGTGTGTGTGTGTGTGAAAAAGGTTCAATTACGTGTTTGAAATCGAAAAAGTGAACAGACGCTTAAATATATAAAAGGCTGGACTATGTATCAAGACCGTAACTTGACATATAGCTATCAGCTAAATTTTGATCTGAAAATTTCATGGTAATTGTCCGTTCAGAATTAATTAGATGGAGGGAGATTTCTTATGGTTGTGTAAAATATTTTTTCCCTCAGTAAGCTATAGATTTATTAATGTAAGCAATTATATGTAAGCACGTTTGTGTGTCAATCTATAGATAGGTAGGTAGATAGATAATAATTCTAGAATACTATTTCTTAATGTATACACCTCCCCCTACCCCGACACATTTGCTTAACACGATAAGAAGACAAGAATAATTTTAGAGCGTAAAAATTGGACTCAATTTGTGGCGGGAAAATTCATTATTGATTTCTGGTCGTAAACGCATTAAGTTGAGGCTTTTATCGCTGACAGATTGACAAGTTCGAAAAAAGAAGTTAGTAGAAAGAAAGAAAAAGACAAAAAATTAAGAAGAAAGAAAAAATGAAAAAAAAAGAAGAAAGAAACAGAGTAAAATAATTCTTTTTTATCTTTCTTTATCTTCGCTATCTTTGCTTAGTTGATTCATTGTCTTTTTTAAAAAAATAAATAAAAGATAATGAAAAAACAAATAGCTGTCTATGGAAATTCTTTGGTAATTTAAAATGGAATTTCTCACTTCAATAAACAACTTCAGTCGTTTTCATATTTTTACAATGAACATCAGTGAAATATTTACCTGTCCCCTTACCAACATCACATTCGATATTGGTGTAACGAAATGTTTGCTTTTTTATTTTACTTGTCCACATCTTGATTTGGAGGATTAGAAAAATGCTGAAAGAGTCTTGATCTAATCAAGAAACCCATCTCAAAAAAACATCTGGTTGGAAGTCATTAATACCGAGAAGTGGAATAACGAAGTGACTTAAAATTACGACCGAGTCTGTTATATTTAATTTCATCTAAATGCCCTTAGGAAAGTCATGAACGCGTCTTTCCTTTTTTTGATCATTTCACCCCAAGGAAGGTGTTAACGCCACTGATGTGCAGGTGGTTACATAAGAGAGTTGAAGTATTAAGTAGGAGGAGAGTGAAGACGAAGACGAACCAGCTACAGGGGGTGAAAGAGAAAGGGCAAGACAAGGATATGAACACAGGAGTGAAGGCAGTTGCGAATGTAGAGAGAAAGGAAAAGAACAAGTTACACGGGGTGATGTGGAAAGGGCTGGAGTTATGTGGATAAAAGATGGGAATTGACTTTGCATTTAAATTCCTGGAGGTTATAGTTGTTAGGAAAACAAGTATATGGAAGGAAGTTCCACAGGCGCGAAGTGTGTGAAAATAATCTGATGAAATAGAATTGTCTCTTGCATTTGGTTGATCTAACTGCAAACGGGTGAGACCTTGTTTCCAGTTTGGTTGCCTGACTAAATCCATTCAGAGGAGGCACCAATGACCCAAGTTTGTCAGAACAGAAGCCACGAAAATATTTATAGAAGAGACAGAGGGAAGCCAAATTCCGACGATGAGAAAGTGGCTGGAGTTAAGCGGCCAGGTCGGGACCAACCACTTTACAGATTCTCTTCTGGAGCCTGTCGAGAACACTGAGATGAACAGCAGGGGCGCCTGACCAGATATGACAACAATATTCCATGCGCAGTCAGATGGTTGATATGTTTAAAATGGATTCAGGCAGAAAAAAAACTTCCTGGCTCAACAGTGATCCAACCTTCCTAGCAATGGATTTAGCTATTGATTCAATGTAATGGTTCCACTTGAAGTCGGAAGACAGGGTAAGGCCGAGGAGGCACAGTGTATTGCTTTCAGGGAGACTTGCTTGG
Organism: Ascarosepion bandense; assembly: GCA_037127315.1. NCBI lineage: Eukaryota > Metazoa > Mollusca > Cephalopoda > Sepiida > Sepiidae > Ascarosepion > Ascarosepion bandense. The sequence continues at coordinate 6,349,863 of JBBBDQ010001351.1, forward strand.
GTCATGCTTATGGATGGCAGAAGTGATTGCCTGTGACGGTTGACAGATAGGAGTTTCGTTTTAGAAGCGTTGAAATTTAAGAGCCACTTTTTTTAACCCAGTCCATCACTGAGTGGATGTCCTTCTGTTATGTTTGTCCGCCTCACCAGATTTCTTAATGATGCCTGGGTAAATGGTGGTGTCGTCTCCGTAGATGCATACTTGGGATTTGGTCACGTCTGGGAGATCATTTATGAAGATTAGAAAGAGCGTCGGGTTTAGGATAGAGCCCCGAGGGACACCAGCGTTCGTGCGGTAGGATGTGGAAGCAGGCAAATTCATAATGACATTTATTATTTATTATTAGTTTCCCAGTTGGGTGCTAAATAGCCTGTCAAACTGGGCTTACTAGTCTTGGTTGGCAACAAGTCTAAGAGAATAACTATTCTGAATTTAAAACCGTGGAGAAGGCCTCAGAAAAACATTACCAATTTTATTATTTAATGTCGCCTACGATCTGAAGGAACATGTCATTAAGAATAAATGATTTCATCCAAACTCTAACGGCATATCAAACAGTCTAGTGTAATATCCCTACGAATAATTTGTTTTAATCTTTGCGTACACTGTTTAATGTCTTGTCTAAATTTCCATTAAATGATTGTACGCTGTTTTACGTATTCGGTTAACTAAATCGGACTTAAATATTTCGTCCTTAAATATCCCGGCATATCGCTGGTTTGTGTCAACTGTGCAAATCTTTCTTAAATGTAAAATTATTCTTTTTATTGCTAGAACGTATTAGTTGCAGAACTGAATCCAGAAATATGTTAGACTACAAAATATGTTAGACTACAAAATAAGTTATATATATATATATATATATATATAGGAGAGTTTTGTAATTTGCTTGAAGCATTGTGTATATAAAGTGTATGAGTAGGTATCTGAAGACTATCACAATGGGTTTAGTATAATAAAGAAAGTTAAAGTAGGTGTCGGGTATTATTTATTATTCATTAATATTTCGAGATCAGAATCTCATCTTCAGAATGATAGGAGAGCTTGGTTTCAAGTTGTCCGCCATTGGATCGTGCCTTTAAACTAATGGTCCTTTTTTGCTGCTACTGCTGTCGTTAATTGTGGTATGTGTGTGTACCTGTAAGTGGGTTAGTTAATAGGTATTACCCAACGCCTTCTTTACCTTCCTTAATTATACTAAATGCATTGTGATAGCCTTCAAATACCTACCCATGCACCATATATATATATATATATATATATATATATATATATATATAACAGAAATAAGGGTTATTCCAACGAGAGAAATTGGTATAAAAGAAAAAATTGAAAGAAGCCGTGAACGTTTTGTTTAAAGTGTAGATTTATTGTTGTTATTATTTTTAATATTACTTGCTTTTTGTATGATATATTAAGCGTCCATAATGGTATTTGTGTCGCTGCACGCATTTCGAGACTAAAGTTGATTCTCTTCAAGCGAATAAACTTGTGACTTTACATATCGAGATCCGTTTGTTTTTCTGATGGTCAAGGTATCGTGCATAAATAGATAAATGAAGTGGTGAAAAGGTCAGCAAGTTCATATGCATGCGTACGTGTTGGTTTTTTTCCACACTCGCACGTTGAATCTCTCCCGTCACCTTCGTTGGTTTGAAAAAATCTTTTTTCACTGTCTTGCGAAATTTGATTTAGCCTTTATAGTTCAAAATTGTTTTCAGCGATTTTGATTCAATTCTACAAACTTTCTCACTCTGTCTCTCTCTCTCTATATATATATAAATATATATATATATGTACATATATATATATATATATATATATATATATATATATATATAATAGCAAATGACCCTGATGAATGAGAAGAGTGATTGCAGTCTATAAAATCTATAAAACTCTAGAGTCAGGTTGCGACTGGTAACATCAGTCAGCTATGTGATCAACTTTATATTTGTATTAATTCTTATTCTCCTTCCTTCTCTCTCTCTACATATATATATATATATTTCTCAACATATGCTGTTAAATATAAGAGACAATGGATGTCTATTATGTTTAATCATGAGCCGTTCTAAACGTCGTATTTTGGCTTTAATTTTAGTTGAAAATAAAGACAAAAATTCTCCAACATTTGGATAATTATTTATTGATTTGCTTCTAAGCTTTCGGCTCACATGAACCATCTTCAGAGAGGTTATTTAGACTGAAATATAATAACATCCACCAACACCGACGATTTTATTTTGTGTTGACATAAAACTTCGCTTGGCAACGGCAATAGTTACCAAAAGTAATAAACGCAGTTCTCAAATTTTCAATGCGGTTTTATGACGTCACACCGCGTGATAGCGCGAAATGACAACAAAACCAGCCAAATGCAATGTAATATGTTATGGCCGGATTTAAAGGTGATTTTATTGAGTGTTGGTTGTTTAGATTTGATATACATGGCCTCCAATATCTGCAGGTTCCTCTTACTGTGTGTATGAGTAAGGATCACCGTATTGTTGACCAAATTCTGTCCATTTGTAAACGAGTTATTACGCGACCTATGTTTCTACCATATAGTGAAAACAGCCAAGCCTTACAACGGTGGAAAAATATGTAGACTGTGCCAGGAAGAAAAATTAGAAATTATGCTATTCCCTAACAAAAACGAACTATTGAATGAAAGAACAGAAATTATGACTAACTGTAACCATACTAAAACATACGTATTATATTCATACAACCATAGACGAAAACGTTATAATTTCTTGTAATTTTAAAAATTGCGCGTTCCAAAATTTCCTGCCACGTGAGCGTTCAAAAAAAAAAAAAAAAACAACAGTAAAATCAGTTACTGCAAATCGTTTGAAGACACCACTCATGGTAGAAACCAAGGTCGCGTAATAACTTGTTTACAAATGGAAAATTTTTAAGTTCTACAATATAATTGTATTGTATTGAACACTTTTTGATACAAATGTTCATTGGTCTAATCCTATTATGACCAAAACCTTAGTAATTTAACAATATATATATATATATATATATATATATATATATATATATATATATATATCAGACAAAATAGAAAAAAAACATTTTTATTGATAAGGCGTTTCGCATTCATTAGTGGGCGACTTCAGGCCACAATGAGATTACTATGAAGTTAGCTTTAGTAGCTACACGAGTTTAACTTGCTATACCTGCATCTTTTTAAATAGTAAAAATAACAACAACTAGCCTTAACAGAGATTTTCTATTAGAAAAGAAATTGCTCTCCGGAAAGAAAATGAACCTGCATCTATTTTTTCAATAAGGAAAACACTTTTTTTAGTGAAAGTGTTTCGTTATAAATTTTGTCAGACAGACCAAAGGTTTGACTTAATCTGAGGAAAGCATGTTATTAAATCTCTAGACTATAACCATTATGACTGTTTAGCAAAACTAGCGAGATTAGACCTGCTTTGGATTTAGCAAATAATACGCAGTCAGAGCAAAGGTAGCTATTGGTAGATATTATATTTTTCTTTCACTCTTCCCTCAATAAATGCGTCAAAAATCTTACAAGGCAGAGATTGACTGAATGGGTTGTGTAATATAGACGTAATTCGAGCAAGTAGGAAGTGGGAATGTTTTGGGTATGCATGATAGATAACGACCTACTGCAGATAGCTGCTGCCTGTCAAGCATCACAGGCAACCTCTTCTGTCTCTCATAAGCATGTACCAAGTGAGTCTCTCCAAGAGCAATATAAATCGGACTTACCCTCACTTCTGATCGCAAGTGGAACCACGGCATTGAGTCAATAGCCAAATCCACTGCTAGGAAGTTTGGGTTACTGTCTCGCGCCAGGATGTTTTTTTCCCGCCTGAAACTATCCTGCATATATACAAATCAGCCATTCGTCCGTGCATGGAGTACTGCTGCCATATATGGCCAGGTGCCCCCGCTGTTCATCTCGTGGTTCTTCACAGTCTCCAAAGGAACAGCAGTAATGTGATAGATACCAACTTGGCAACTCGACTACAGCCACTTCCCCACCGACGGGATGTGGCTTCCCTTTGTCTGTTCTATAAATACTTTCATGGCTTCTGCTCCAACGAACTTAAGTCACTTGTACCGCTGCAACAGGTGTTTACTCGTACAACCAGACTGGCAACTGGGTCTCATCCATTCACAGTGAGATCGACCAAATGCAGACGACAATTCTACTCCTGTAGCTTATTTACTCGCATTTCCCGTCTGTGGAACTCGCTTCCTTATTCTTGCTTTCCTGACGGCAACAACCTCCAGGAATTCAAATGCAAGGTCAATACTCATCTCTTAACCACTTGACCATAGTTCTTTCTACACCACCCTGTATATCCTTTCCTTTCTCTCCACCTCTGCAACTGTCATCACACCTGTATTCCCTTCCTTCTCTTGCTCCTTTCTAAATGGTTTGTCCTTCTCTTCACTCTCTTCTACCTAGTGCGTTTGCTCTTATGTAGCCCCCTGCACATCAGTGGCATTACCGCCTTGCCCGGGGTGATATGATTAAAAAAAAGGATTGTAATATAACAACCTACTGAGGCAATGGATTAGATTCGAGATTGTGGATGTAGCGTGGTGCGTCTTAGCTTTAAACGGCTGAATTGGTAGAATGTTTGTACTTTGTCTCAGGCTGTCACGCTGATCAACTCGAAATTATTCGTAGTTATTGGATTTTGCGAAGAATTGGCTAAACCAATCTTTTGCTTACAGGCAGAACTGCTACTGCTTACAACTATCCATCTGCAAATGTTTAAAGTTATCTCTTATTTTACCTTTGACCCTAAGCAGTGGCCTCTTGACCCTGCACTTTGAGTTCTTCGGGTAACCATCCAGAATTTTTTTTAGCAATGCGGTCGTTATTCATGCGAGTGACACGGTTTCACCAAATTGGAAGTTGACAATTTCACAAAGCAATAGATGAAATTTGAATAACTTTATTTTGCATTGATCACTGGTGTCCCTTAGGTACGAATTTGCACGAGATACTAGATTAGCAACTATGTCCCACCCTTTTACAGTGAAACCGGCAAAATGTAATTTCTACTCCAACAGCTTCTTTTCTCGCACTTCCCGACTGTTGGATTGCCTTCCACATGATTGCTTCCCCGACAGTTAAAAATCTCCAAGAGTTTAAATGTAAGGTCACTAGACACCTCCTAACACACTAACTCGCATCCATTCTCTCAAACACTCTTCCCATCTGTCCAACTCTCAGCCTCGGTATCCTTACCCGTCTATCACCCTCCTTCTGACATTTCCATTATCTAACCACTCTTTCTCTTCACCCTCCCTTATGTAACCCTCTGCGCAATAGTGGCAGTGGAATGCATTGCTTGGAGTGAAATGATTAAAAAAAAAAAGTCTCTAAAATAATTTAAAAATTTGACCCCCTTAAGGCGAGCGGAGGAGACGGAATACCAGTCATCGTCTTAAAGAAATTTCGAATCGAACCTTTTATTGGAAAATTTATTAAGAAATGCGCCCTGAACTCTCCTCTTTCCGCTCCAAACTCTACAACAACTGCTTCTATGTCTTGCTTTCGTGCATGCTGGAAGTCCTTAACGGTGGTTCCTTTTTTAAGAACTCGGGAGAAACCTCAGACCCCTCCAATTATCACTCTATCAGCCTACGCGAATAAACTCGAGCTATTAGACTAGCAACAAGAACACACCCTTTTACTGTGAAAAGTGGAACGACAACATCTACTCTAACAGGTCCTTTTGTCGCACTTCCCGCTTGTGGAACTCTCTTCTGTATTCTTGTTTCCATATAAGTTACAGTCTCCAAGATTTTAAATGCAACGAGAACTGTCATCTCTTATCCCCTTGACTCCCATCCGTCTTCTCTCTTTACCCTTTGCTCTCACGCAGCTTTCTTCACAACAATGTACCCGTCCGTCTCTTACCCATTCTCTGACACCTACGGTGAATTGTTCTCCTCTTTCTTAACTCTCCTATTATGTAACCCCCTGCGTACCAGTGCCAGTACTGCTTTTCTTGGGGTGAGACGATATTAAAAAATGTAAATTGAAAAATACTTTGATAAAACTTCTGATTTTCGGTTAAATATTTTATTAAATTAAATTCAATTTTATAGAAATTTATTGTAAATAATTTAATTTTATAGGAATTTATTGTAAATATTAATTTTTAAGAATCTATTCTTTTCACTCTTTTCTTGTTAACAGCAATAAATAAACCCTTCAGTATCTGTCTATATTTCTGAGATGAGGTAGTATTTACACTATTTACATTATTCGGACTATTGCTTTCATCTTTGATGTCATTTGTATGACGTTTCAGCGTTTGTACGCTCCGGCCTTCTTCAGTGCCAGAGAAAATCATTATATGAGCTCTGGTAAAAATACTAGAGAAACCATTAATGTAAAATAATAATAGAGAAAAGCATTAACATCAAAAATTGCAATATGAACTCTGGTAAAACATGTTTACCGAACATTAGGTTTATTAGTCCAAGAAATTCAGTTGCTGTTGTCCTTTAAGAACACATGACCCAGTGTTTATAGACGTTGGTTAGTTCGAATGACTTAAACCAAAAGGCTACAGCAGTGGTAAACAAGTACCTTAGAGAGTCCGGTTAGCGGGAGACAAACCATGACAACTAAAATAAGCTTCGCACAAGGAATGAGAACGGTAATCGTAATAAAGGGTTCGATTCGAAATTCCTAGCAACTGAACTTAAGGCCGGAGCGTACAACGGCCAAAACGTCGTACAAATGGCAATCAAGATGAGAACAATAGTTCGAATAATGTAAATTATATCAAGACTAAATCCTTATAAATTCTTATTCGTGAGCATGCAACATAAATAACTTAAATATTTCTTTCTGACGAGGTTCTCACCTCATCTACGGACAAAGCTGAGTGCTTTGCCCGCAGATTCTCATCCAACTCCACATTTGACTCATCTGGAGTACAACCACCATGACTTCCCTAATAGTACTGAGGCCAAACTGCACTACGTATATATTACCCCGACAGTAGTATCCCGAGTAATTACAAAACTCGACCCCCATAAGGCGAGTGGAGACGATGGAATCCCGGTGATAGTCCTTAAGAGGTGTGCTCCTGAACTTTCCCCTGTCCTCTCTAAACTGTTTAACTACTGACTTTCTGCTTCCTGCTTTCCTGTATGCTGGAAATTCTCTTCAGTCGTTCCTGTATTTAAGAATTGTGGTGAACCCTCGGACCCATACAACTATCGTTCTATCAGGTTTATACCGATATTCGGGAAAGTATTCGAGGCCATAATCAATGCTGAAATAGTTCATCATCTCACCTACCCACAAACTCTTCTCTGACAGGCAATATATCTTCCGCCTTGCCAGGTCCACGGCTGACTTGCTAACAACCGCAACAGAGTACATGCTCCAGGCCCTTGATGAGTCTGACGAGGCTCGCGCGGTTGCTCTGGACATCTCCAAGGATTTTGACAGGGTTTGGCACTCTGGCCTCCTATGCACGCTACGGGGCTACGGTATTACCGGTCGCCTGCTTGACCTAATCCAATCCAATCTGCAAAATGAAGGTCGTTTTGAATGGGCATGCCTCTTCATCCTACAGCACGAATCCAGGGCCCGACGCACTTCCTTAT
>JBBBDQ010001351.1:6362500-6420000 GCA_037127315.1 Ascarosepion bandense
GGAATTCGAATTCGGCTCCTCGATTTCTCGATCCGAGTCGATATCCAATGCACCACAACGCACATTCCAAGGAGAAATAAGAACTTAAAAAAGAAAAGTCACTAATAATACGGCATTTTATCTGCATTTTCTACGATTAATAAATAAGCTTCCGTGGTGCCCTAAAAAGCGTAGCCTTGCGCCTGTCTGAGTTTAACCTTGTATGTGGACTCACTGAATGCACCAATATTCAAGCTATGTGTGTTCATCATCCTTATGTTCATCATCAGTCCCATGACTAGGTGTGGTCAAAGGGTCCACATACCTAGTTTGAAAGCTAGAGAAGTATTTATTCATGTATAGGATGCCTATGTTAAGAAAACGTTGCTATCTATTCTCAGTTAAATCCTTAGCCGATGTCCCTTAACCTGAAGGCTCACCTTGGTCGATGATTCTGATGTTAGAGAACCACCCGTCTTGGCCAATGGCTTCAATCTGGGTTTCATCAGCAAAATGATGCTGTATTATCACAGCACTGGCTGTATACATCTGAAAAATCTAACCGATTATGCTATATGAACGTTAACCCTACAAAAGCCCCTCACCTTGTGGATGTTTAAACACTTTCCTCGCCAGCAAAATCTTGCCTGGTGGATAGGCTTAGTTGAAGATGACATGACGATATGGGATGTAGTACTGAGTTACTTGGTTTCCTCGTATTAAATCTGAAATATATGTCCCAATCAGGTAATCTTAATAAATTCACTGACATATTCTGTAGTTGCCTCGTGTCAGACTTAGTAAAGATTCGTAAATCTCTGTATACTTTAGACGTATATTCGATGCATTCACTTTTGCGCAAATACTCCTTGGAAAGGTATTAATCCGTCACTTCTTCCTCTAGCTATGGGTTAAGCAGCAGGATAGATTGGGTTCTATAGCCTTGTCTGGCAACCAGTCTATCGCGAAAAGTAATGGCAACCTACTGCAGGAAAATCTTCTGCTCGGCCAGAGTCACCCAAGCGTTTTATCACGTCTGACACTTAACTGACTGATATTTTTGAAAGAACTCGACGATGTTCGCAAATTATGTTTTCTCTTCTGTTGCAAGAAAATCTGATTGGAATGATTACAAAATTTTCCTATCAACCTAATGTGGGTTGTCGTCTGCTTATTAGGATCAAACAATCAAACATAAAAGCAGTGAATGCAATTTACCAGTCGGCTTTTACGACTATTTGTCTAATTTCTAAGCCGTTTCAATTAATCACAACGCTACGACTTTCTTTCTGCTTGTCGGAGAATTATTCATTACACCGATCATTGCCACCATTTTGCATTTATAATCAAATGGTAAAAATCCACAATGGGCCGTAATAATGGAAACCGACATTCTGAGATCTACATTTATCTCCTGATCGTTCGAATTCTTTTTTTGTCTTTCATTCTATTTTATTCTCTTTGCAGGGTTTTTATCGCTTTCCCACTCACATATTTTCCTCTACTCTTTCCCTCCACCAAATTACGGCTCTCTCTTTTTCCTTGAAATACATTTTAAGTCTCATTATAGTTGTCACTCTCTTCTTCATTTTTCTCTCAGTATCGTTTTGTTCTCCATTTTTTCTGTCGTCTGTCTTCAGTCAATTTAGCTTCCTCCATTTTCCTGTTATACACTTTGGTTCTCTATTCTATTTTCTCTTTATTCTCTTTTAAATTAATGCAGCGTTTTTATTTCATTTTACAATCCCTTTTTTGTTTTTTCTTGTGTTTGTTTCTTTGTTTTTCTTTCAATTTTTTCTCCATGTTTTTGCTGTTTTGCCCATTTGACTTCCTCTTCAAATTCAGTGATACTTTAATCATTTCTTTTATTTTCCTTCTACTTGAACATATTTTAATTCTTTTTTCCTCCCTTTTCCTTCTCACTTGGAATTAGCATCATCAGCATCCTTTTGTTTTCTTCTTCTCTGAAATTCTTCAATCCTGCACTTAATGTATTTCGTTTTTCTTTTCCTTATTTTTCTAACCTTCACAGCTGTCTGCTTCCTCGTTTTTCTCAATTCATTTTCAACCCTCGACATCAATTCACTTGTTTCTTCTTCTCATGATTATCCTTTGTATTTCTTTCGATCGCGTCACTTCTTTTTGTTCATCCGATTCATTTGAATTTATAGGTCAAACTTTTTCAATTTTCTCCTTTTTTTCCGATTCATTTCGCACTAGCCTTCCTGTCAATAGGTCTTTTGATTCCAGCCCAAACATTCTGATATTTTACGGTCAGAATTCAATACACCAATTTTCACAGACAAAAACGGTAATTCAAGGGAGATATTCTTCAAAAATCCAATTCATTCCGTTCGTGAATACTGAGATATTGCTCTTTGTTTTTTAATTGTTGGTAATATTCTACTAATACCAAATCAAAAATCATAATAGACAGTCACTGAATCACAACTTAATTCACGCATACACTCGGTTGTATATATATATATAGAAAGAGAGAGAGAAAGAGGAGGAACATGAAATATACAATGTAGGGATCTACTTACATACCTCTTTTTAGTCTTTATCTTTATCTATGTGTCTCTGTTTCTTTAACTCAACCTCAGTATATCTATCTATCTATCTATCTATCTATCTATCTATCTATCTATCTATCTATCTATCTATCTAATCTAATCTAATCTATCTATCTATCTATCTATCTATCTATCTATCTATCTATCTAATCTATCTATCTATCTATCTATCTAATCTATCTATCTAATCTATCTATCTATCTAATCTATCCATCTAATCTATCTATCTATCTAATCTATCTATCTAATCTATCCATCTAATCTATCTATCTATCTAATCTATCTATCTAATCTATCTATCTAATCTATCTAATCTATCTATGCATCTAATCTATCTATCTATCTAATCTATCTATCTATCTATCTATCTATCTATCTAATCTATCTATCTAATCTATCTATCTAATCTATCTATCTATCTAATCTATCCATCTAATCTATCTATCTATCTATCTATCTATCTATCTAATCTATCTATCTATCTAATCTATCTATAGATAATTACTGAAAAGAAAGTTGTAAATATTGACTTTGATCAAGCTAAGCCAAACCAGTTTGTTTAATGTGTTGACAATTAAAAAGGATACTATAACTAATAATAATACAAATGGACACTGGAAGAATGTGACGAGTTTTTTCAAAGAAGCAGGTCATTTGTTACCAAATTGTTAACAGATAACTAAATGTATAATATTCAATGAATAAATGTCCCCGAAGTGCCTTTCGCCACGAAACACTTGAGCCCGTCAATCAGATAAATCAAGAGAACTTTTCTTGATTCAATGAGTATCTGATTGAGTACTCTGGAAGAATGGGAGACTTTGTAAAACAGTAGCTACACTGGCATCTACGCATCGTTCAGTCAGCATTGAATTAGATCATTCTCAGCTATTGGGTGTGTATAATGATAATATACACGCTTAAAAGTCTGCCTCCTTCTACCGAGCGCCCGTAGCTCAGAGGTAGAATCACCGACTGACGCCAATTCGGTCAGTTTCAATCCTGGGTAAAAAGCAATCGGCTGTCTAACCGATGAGCTGTGATACAGCGAAACAGATCTGTCTGCAGATGACTATATATTTCCTAAAAATACGCATATGCACAGAGCCATACATATTTGCAATAAAATCAAAGCTCAATAAAGATTACAACAGGAAACATATTTTAAATATGCTTTTTTTATGAGAAGGTAAGTAAAAAATATAGACTAAAGAATCTTTAAGACATAATATATGATAGAGTTTCCTCTTTGCATTATTTTATGTCGTGACGTCTTTACAGTGTAGAAATAATAGTAATTCAGAAAGAGTATTATATATTTTGTGATGCAGATAATGTGGAAATATTGACGTTTGGGAAAGAGCTGAATGATTAGACTGGAACTAACAGAAAAGTTAAAACATAATTGGAATTAATATCATAGCAGATGGGAGAAATGTCCATCAACATATATAGACTTTCTCTTTTGGGAAAATGCTATCTATTAAAATTGCTGAATGAATAGACTGGAACTAACAGAAAAATTGAAACATAATTGGAATTAATATCATAGCAGATGGGAGAAATGTCCATCAACATATATAGACTTTCTCTTCTTGTATTTTTTAAATTCACGATAACGTCAGAAATTAAATGACCATGGCTCTACACAGAAGTTTTTCTTTTATTACTGTGGTCTGTCATGATTTCTTGGGAAAGATAGTCGAGTAGTGTTGTGTTGTGTCGTGCGGTTAGCACTAGGAGTTGTCATTATCACGGACTTAACGGGAATTAACGCCTACTACTGCAAGAGACTGTCAGTCAGTTAAGTGCCATATGTGATACACGCTTGCGCTATCATGTCTCGAAAGCCACATGACTGACTGGGCAGAAGATTTTCCCGCAATAGATTGCCATTGCTTTCTGTGGTAGACTGGTTGCCGACCAAGGCTATAGAACTCAATCTGTCCTACTATTTAACCCATAACTGGAAGGAATAGACGGATTAATACCTTTCCCAAGGGTATTTGCGCGTAAGTGAATGCAATGAATTCAGCTGGAATTCGAACTCGGCTCTCCGATTTCTCGTTCCGAGTCGATATCCAATGCACCACAAGAGACTTTAAATATTGTGTATACATCTTGGTTGTACTACTCTGGTAATAAAGTAGTTTATCTACATTTCGCAGTGTATCTCTTCATTCCATGATACAACAGTTGATTTCATTTTCGTGCCAACTGTTGTATCGTGGAATGACGAGATAACATGTTTTATTCTTGCCGTTATATCGCCAGAAAACGGAAAAGTAATTTAACCGATGCAGTGTGTGCAAGTTTGAGTTTACTTTCACGATTTTATATGCAGTTATGAAAACAAGGCAGAGTGCTACAATATGAGATTAATAATGTATTTAGATCGTAGCCGAAAAGAAAGCAAGAAGCTGGAAGTCCCATAAACGATATTATGAGGACAGGTAGGATAGATATCGGTTGACCATCGACTTAACGAAAGCAAGATGATACCTGTCAAGAAAATATCCACGTGGATGTCTGTTGCATGAAGCAACACTTCCGGCGAACAAGCTGTCTGAATGGTATTTGCTCTTCATTAATGGAACACGAAGGTCTACCGGCGATGAAAATAAGAATGGCGTGCCGAGTTATCGACAGGTCACTGGGTTACGATTTTCTGGATAATTGTCTACGTTATTGAATGCAATGTTGGTTTATTGCAGAAATTAACCTTCACACATTTCTTTTGCTGTTAGTTCACCCATTACAAGGCCCAAGGCTTACTCAAGGTACAGAGCTATTGAGATTGTTGTAAGGGGTGAAAAGATGAAGTAATGAATGCATATTATCAGTTGACCATGGACTTAACGAAATCAAGATTGTAGGTGTCAGGAAAACGTATACTTAGGTAACTGTTTAATAAAAAATATTGCCGAAGTGTAAGCTGTCTCAGTGGAACTTTCTCATTATCAATAGAACACAAGACAAGTGGGGATAGTTTGTGGGATGTCAATCGGTCCAAGTTGTAAAAGTCTAAGCTAGAATATAACTTGTCCAAACAACTGCCATTTTAATAATGATAGATCAGCGGGATGGGAGTAGTAACATTTCAAGATAATAAAGATGTCGTTATCAATACAAAAGGCTATTAAAGAAAGCGATATATATAAGGCCAAAAGAAAGCTGAAGTTTATGGGTATGTATAAAAAAAGCAGGGGAATACAGTCAGTTTTGTTGGAAAAGCCAATTAAAGATATAATGTGTATCATTCTGAACCTCCATACTGTTTGCAACTTTACGTTTCTTGGTATGTGCCCTGAATGTCGCAGTTTCATTGTGAACCTTCGACAATGTCTGTGATAATAAAAAGAGCCCCTGATGCAGGTGTGCTAGCAGCAACAGCTTCAATTGCACTGCTTAATATTTGCGATGGTGTAATGTAAAGATCTAAACAATTTATTAGCAACATAATTATGTCGCCAGTTTTTGCTTCTGCTGGATTTCCTCACGGTTGGCAAATTATAGACAGCGGCGGTGATCCAAGCGTACCTTATCGATACTTAGTATTGCCAGCTCCTGTATCGCCTATCGATTTTCTTTTATCTGATTAGGCAATGTATTTCCTTGTAGGCTTTCATAAAGTCGCCATTCTTTTTGTATGAATCAAGGCAGCCAGTAAGAATTATTCTGGTAGTTGCAAGAGAAGGAATATTAGAATTTTTTTTTAATCATATCACCCCGAGCAAGGCGGTAACGCCACTGATGTGCAGGGGGCTACGTAAGAGTGAAAAGATTAGAAGAGAGAAAGCCGGAAACCACATCCTAAACAGGGAACAGGGAACTGCACCTGTTCAATAGACGTGGGTGGAGTGTGAACCGGGCGATAGTTTAGTCTATCTACTCCAATTGAAAATAAATAAAGAAAAGAGTAAAAAGATTGGAATAGAGAAAGCCGGAAACCACATCCTAAACAGGGAACAAGGGATGAGCATCTACACCTGTTAATGATATTCGCATACAATCTGGTAGAAAAAATAATTCGTCCAATTAAACGTAGATGCATTACTTAAAAAGTGGCACACAATGATATCTATCTATCTATCTATCTATCTATCTATCTATCTCAATATGTTCAAATCTATCTCAGTCTGTTCATATCTATCTATCTATCTATCTATCTATCTATCTATCTATCTATCTATCTATCTATCTATCTATCTAAGCATACAACTAAAACTATCTATCTTCCTTCCTACTTACCAACCTTATAAGTTTTTATAGCAAATTTATTTGATAGCACATTGTTTTGTTATAATTCCGAATTTGATAACACTGGTATTGAATAGTAACTTTTAATACTACCTGGTATTTGATAGTATTTTATATTTGACAGTATTCCGTATATGACTATTCGTGTGGATTGCACTTAGAATTTCATCACAAATCGTATTTAGAAGTACCTCGTTTTCTTATAGTACCTTATATTGGGCAAGCACACGTATTTTTGTACCACCTCAAAATTTCAAAATTGATAGGCACCTCGTAGTGAGGTACGTTGCTTATAGAATTTTCCTAAAGATACTGTTTTCAAAAGTTCTTTATTCTTTTCTCTTGTGTCTTTTTTGAATCACTGAAAGTCAGAACAGGAGGGTGTTTGCATGTAAAAGTACATAACCGATGTGACGTCATTCAGAACAATAGGATAGATATATTACACACTTTTGTAACAACTTACTAATTCTAAGACATTTGGATTTAAACAAAATGAACATGAATTTTTTTCTTCTAAGAGAGAAAAATTAGCCAGCCTTTTAAATCAGAATCTGCATCTTATGCAAAACTCTTTCACAGTGGGTGATTTGTTTATCTACTGACATTGGATGCCGTCTTGAAAGAGAAGTTTAATTTAACAATATTCTACGTACAAGTAAGAATCTCAAAACCGATTTTCCGAATTATAGAGTGATTTAAGAATTATAAAAATAGAATTAAAGAAATGACCATTTCCAACTACAGATATTAATAGAAGTTTCTTCAATATGGCAGTGAATGCTGGACAATACCATCAAAGATGAAGGAAAAACTTGAAGCAGCTGAAATGTGGTTCTACAGAAGGATGATGCGGATATCATGGACCGAGCATGTGAGCAGTGACGAGGTGTTCAAAAGAATGGAAACGAAAAGGAAACTAAAGAGACAGCTGAAGTTCCTGGAACATGCAATGAGGAAAGAGGGCTTGGAGAATCTGATACTAACAGGCCAGATAAAGAGAAAAAGAGACAGAGGAAAGCAGAGGATAACATGTTTGAAGGACCTAATCAGGTGGATGACGGAACCGGTGTTGCGAGATGCTACAAGAGAAAACGTGCTAAGAGCCACCAGGAATAGGGAGACGTTGAATGCCATGATCGCCTACGTCCTGAAAGGACAATGCACAAAGAAGAAGAAGAAGAAGAAGAAGAAGAAGAAGAAGAAGAACGTTTAGTATAAATGCTTTGACGTGGAATACTATTCAATCCGTTATAAATTCGACAAACTTATGATCTTGTTTAAGGAGACTTTATAGTGGTGAGTTAAATTGAGGAGTAGACGTGCGAATCATAGAAAAATTTTTAATTAAAATAATTTTTATGAAGACAAACCATATTTAATTGAGAAATCGGTATTGCAAACACATAATCTCTCAGGTTTCCCTCAGTTCGAACGTGTGTTCAGTTAAGCCAAGCTTAGTCAGATCGTATCAAATGTGCTTGAAATACAATGGAACCTGCCGTATACGACCATATTTGTCTGCGACCACCTGTTCTTAACGACCGTTTCTTTCTGCACGGACTATTTGCTAATGTTAATTCACCCTTAGTGAGCGACTAACTCCAGAAGGCGACCAGCGACCAACATCAATAAGTGAAAATCACTGATCAAGCGACCACTTAAAAAAAATTCATTTTAGTCGAACTTCTAAATTTAGGAGAAACTAAATGCGTAATCTATTTCATTTTGATTTGATCAAAGCCAGGAACGCTTCCTCGTTGTTTTGTTATCGTAGTGTTGTATCAAACTGTTATTTCTTGTTGAAAAGTACATTCTATATGCTGTGCCTCTTCAGGATGTGAGCGATCATTTTTTTCCACAATTTACAAAATACAAAGTCAAGGAGAGCCATGATCACTCACGTTCTGAAGGAACACGGCAAACAGAAGGGGAAGAAGAATAAACCCTTCTAATTCTGAAATCTGTTCGTTCTTCAAAGCAGTTTTCTGAATGATTCTCATCTTGCCTACTTACGTTACCATCACGTTTAAACACCGATCCCGTACAATCAACAAATATAACCAACGTCGACCCTGATCCTTGCTCAGATGAATGTCCGTTAACCAAAGTTGAGCCTGGTCCCTACCTAATTATATGACCGTTAACCGACTTCGAGTCTAGTCCTTCTCTAGATGGGTGACTGCTAACCAAAGTTGGGCCTGGTTCTAACCTAGTTGGGTGACAGTTAACAAACGTCGAGCCTGTTCCTTACCTAGATGGGTGGCCGAAAACAACGTCGAATCTGGTCCTTATCGAAACGGGTGACCATTAGCCAACATCGAGCGTGGTTCTTACCATGATGAGTGACAGTAAACCATTGACGAGTTTTGTCCTTATCTACA
The DNA here is from genome assembly GCA_037127315.1 of Ascarosepion bandense. Taxonomy (NCBI): domain Eukaryota; kingdom Metazoa; phylum Mollusca; class Cephalopoda; order Sepiida; family Sepiidae; genus Ascarosepion; species Ascarosepion bandense. The sequence goes on from JBBBDQ010001351.1 coordinate 6,371,700, forward strand.
TGGGTGACCGTAAACCAACGTTGGGCCTGGTCCTTACTGAAATGGGCGACTGTTAACCAACGTCAAGCCTGATCCTTACCGATATGAGTGACCGTTAACCAATGTCGATCCTGGTCCTTACTGAAATGGGTGACCGTTAACCAACGTCAAGCTTGGTCCTTACTGAAATGGGTGACCGTTAACCAACGTCAAACCTGGTCCTTACTGAAATGGTTGACCTTTAACCAACGTCAAGACTGATCCTTACCGAAATGGGTGACTGTTAACCAACGTCAAAGCTCATTCTTACTGAAATGGTTAACCGTTAACTAACGTCGAGCTGGATTCTTACCGAAAAGGGACACCGCTTATAATGGGTTATGGCTTAGAATTCTTCATCGAAGAGCCGCCGTTCGGTTAGTTAGATTCACTTATACGCAAATATTCTTGGGAAAAGTGATTAATCCGCCTCAGTTAGGGGTAAATTAATAAAACCTTTGTCTCTAAACCATTATTATCTTCACATAAAACCTACTTTCCGCAAAAATTCCTCTGATCGTATAATTTTTTTTTATGTTTATTTTCCCTACAGAAAAAACAAAACATATATGTTAAATGAAGGCTGTGTTTTTTAGAGAGACTAGTTTTTCATGCGATGGGTGGGGATAAGTAGATGAAGCGGTCTCTGACGTTACTGCATTGGCAATGAAATTTTTAGCATTTTGTTTTGCTAAATCTAGTATTCTTGCCTGTTAATAGGCCTGTTGTCATTAAAGTGTCTACGCCTATATCGTGTTGAATACACCGGTTCTCGTCAGATCATCGAAGTTAAGCAACATCAAGCCTGGTCAGTACTTAGATGGGTGACCATTTGGGAATACAAGGTGCTTTAATTGTAAGGTCCATCAGTCCTCCAGATTTGGGGGTTGGGCGCAGGGCTAATAACCCTGCCCCATAAAAACAGTTTGTCACAAAAAAGTAAAAAAAAAAACGTTACTGCCCTTCACGCCATTGGGTGCAAAAGGGTGAGATGAAGATAAATATTAAAGTAATAGTTTTGAGTATTGTAATATATTTCTGTGAGCCACAGAAATATGATTTCGGTGAAAAGCAAGAATGCATACAGTGAGAAACGAAAGTGTGTTTACATTAAAGGAATGTAATGTATTTTGGTCTGGCAGAAATATATTTGGCGTCAGAAACAATGACAAACAAAAGTTTGTTTTCGTCAGGGCAGCCGTTTTCAAGATCAGAAAACATAAAAAGTGGCAGACGGAATGTGATGACGTCAAAGGTAGCTGGCCCAGAGGCAATATTCGGCAAAATAATTAATAGATGTGCCTATCTATAGGTGATTCAGTTAAGCGGAAATCGGAGAATTGGAAGTTAGAACAGGGCCAGGAAGCAGGAAAGGACAGACAGAGAAGAGAACTCCCGAATATTCCCTCGTATGTGCAATATTACCTTACACTACTACTCTACACACAACTGATTCTAAAAGGGATAAAAGTATAAGTTAATAATTTTATATATATACATGTCCGTCGTTGATGTCAAGCAGATCGTCGGTAACCAGGGTATATAACAGTATTCTTTGTCGGATATCTAGAACGAAGCCCATTACATTTTTCATGATCGGAGGCATCATCACAGTCGGCAGGATTAGAAAACGTATGCCCTACATCAAATACCCTTTTCCTTTGATGATTCTTTGGGGTTTAACCCCTAAAGACATCAAAGCTTTGATCACTTTTTCTTTGTTATAGAAAAAGACGGTCACCATTTTTTCTATTCTCTGTAAATCAATAAAACTTCGACATAAAATACAAATATTACCACCTCTATTAATTATGTCCACACAAACATCTAAAGGCTCAAATATTGAACATCATTTACCATGTATTCATTTGTGAACACAGAATAACATATATATATATATATATATATGTGTGTGTGTGTGTGTGTGTGTGTGTGTGTTATCACAAATGAATACATGATAACACACATATATATATATATGATAACATATATATATATATATATATATATATATACATGATAACATATATGTATATATATATATATATGTTATTCTGTGTTCACAAATGAATACATTGTAAATGATGCTCAATATATATATATATATATATATATATATATATATCTTTTAGCACTTCAAAGCTTCCTCGAAATATAAATTTCAGCATGAAATGACCCATAAGGAATTGTTATTCCTTCAAACAAACAAACAAATCAATCAATCTCAACATAAGAATTCTTACAATCTAAAATATTTTATGACTTTAAATAACCAGCAAAGGTTTGATAACCCGTAGGAAACGAATCAATCAACCAATTCTTATCTTGCCAAGGGTTTAAATATTTTATTTGTATGATTTTTCTAACTTTTACGCGATTTTCAATAATACATTCCAATCTCACAATATAATTCAATTATGTTTTTTCCCATTTACGATTACAGTAATCAGAATTCTAGAATTTTCAAGGAGCATCATCAGCAATGATATCCACAAAATGTTGTAACATCATCAAATATATTGCCAAAAGATCACAATATACTCAAAGGCAGATCATTTTTCTAAAGTAGAAAGACTGATTGACCTACAATAAACGGAGTGGCCATTTAAAACTAAATTCAGGGACCTACCCGTTAGAACCTATGATAAAATTAATACTTGAAATTTAAAAAAAATATCATTATTAATATAATGTAATATTAAAAAAAAAAATAAATCATTAAATAAATAAATAAATATCGATACTGATACACTCCTGATCAATATTTTAAGACCACTTAAAAATCTTTAAAAAGAAATATTTTTTTATGGATAGATATTAAACTCCTACCACTTAAGGTTACCAATACTACAATCTAAAAGGTTATGAAAACAAAAAGCTATATTCCAAACATTTTATTTAGAAATTTACATTTTTATAAAATGAGATGATTTACACATGATCAAAATTATAAGACCAGAGACAAAAATTCTACGACATTGTATAAAAAGTGTATAAAAAGTGTATGAAATGTGTATGAAAACATTCAACAACCAAATTTAATAATGAGTTCTACCTCCACTGCTTTTGATCACTTCAAAAATTCTCTCGGGCATGCTAGAAATAAGCGTTTCCATTAAGGTGCGGAGGATGTTGCTCCAGCTTCTGAAGATGGCTTCACAAAGTTCATTTTTTGTTGAATATTGTTGCCATTTCGATAAACATCTCTTCTCATCCATCCTCAAACATTTTCAATTGGGTTCAAGTCTGGTGAGCATGCAGGATGTCCCATGAGATGGATCCCATTTTCTTGTAGAAAGGTCAAGGTCCGTCTTGCAGCGTGGATTGTAGCATTATTCTGTTGGAATAACCATCCATCCACACACAAACGATGGCCCTCCATCATCAATGATGCCTTTTGTAGCATGCTAACATAACCAGCCGCTGTTTGACAACCCTGCACCACCTGGAGCTCCATCGTCCCTCTGTAAGAAAAGGCACCCCATACCATTAGGGACCCTCCACAACTATGACGTGTGGAGAAAATTTCAGGAGGCATGTTTATGTTATGCCAATATCATTGGAAGCCATCAGGACCATTTAGATTGAATTTTTCTCATCAGAAAACAGGACTTTCTTCTACTTCCCAACATCCCATGTTTGGTATTCACAACCAAACTTTAAGCGGTCCATCTTGTGACGTGGAAGCAGCCGAGGAATTTGTTTACGCTTTTTATTTACCATGCCTTTTTGTCGTAAGTGTCGTCTGATGTTTACGGGACTGCAATCAGCAACTGTGAATGCCTTAATTTGACTAGAAGAAAGTCCCCCCTCTTTCATAACAACCCGCCTTATTCTCTTACTCAATGCAGAAGAAATTTTTTGGGGCCTACCAGAGGATTTTGCTTTTCCATAATTCTCACTGTTCTTTAGAAAGTTGCACAGTTTTACTGCGATTTACCTTAGCTGCGATCGCCCGCTGTGACAAACCTTGCTTATGGAATTCTAGAATTCGAGAACGCTCAACTTTGGTAAGTTTGCTTGCTTTAGGCATGGTAACACCTTTACGCAGTGATTGCTAATCTCTAACTAAACTAAAAACATTGGAATTACCATAGATCTAACAATTTATACCCCTGGTCTTATAATTTTGATCATGCGTAAATCGCCTCATTTTATAAAACTGTAAATTTCTAAATAAAATATTTGGAATGTAGCTTTTTGTTTCCATAACCTTTTAGATTGTAGTATTGGTAACCTTAAGTGGTAGGAGTTCAAAATCTATCTGTAAAAAAAAATTCTTTTTCAAGACTTTTAAGTGGTCTTAAATTTTTGATCAGGAGTGTATAATATTTTAACATAATACTTTTTATTTAATCATTTCACCCCAAGCAAGGCGGTACCGGGGGCTACAAAAGAGTAAAAGTTTAGATAGGAGGTGAGTAAAGAAAAAGACGACCCAGTAACAGGGGGTGTCAGAGAAAGGGCAAGAAAAGGATGGGAACACAGGTTTGAAGACAGTTGTGAAGGTAGAGAGAAATGTAAAGAACGAGATATACAGGGTGATGTAAAAAGAACTGGAGTCAAGTGGATAAGAGATGGGTATTGACATTGCATTCAAATTCCTGGAGGTCGTAGCCGTCAGGAAAGCAAGTATATGGAAAGGTGTTCCACAGTGGGAAGTGGTAGAATTGTCGGTTGCATTTGGTTGATCTAACTGTAAATGGGTGGGACCCAGTTGTCAGTCTCGTTGCTCGAGTAAATTCTTGTGGCGGGGGCACCAGTAACTTAAGTTCGTCGGGGCAGAAGCCATGAAAATATTTGTAGAATAGACAGAGGGAAGCCACATCTCGCCGGTGTGAAAATAGCTGGAGTTGAGGCCCCAAGTCGGCACCTATCACATTACAGATTCTCCTTTGGAGCCTATCGAGAACACTGAGATTTTTAATATAATATCATATATACTTATTTATCCTCGAGCTGCTTAAAGAAACCTTACATCAGCAAACGTTTTTTTTTATAAATATTTATATATATAAAAGGTAATCTGTATGTTTGTGTGTGACTGTTCCCTATGCACGCCTACATTTTTTAAAGCTATGCCATTCAAACTATCTAGGGACACATATCTACAGGAAAGCCAGGTCGACACATACTGTTTTGTTTTAAGTTCAGCAATTTTCCCTTTTGCACTTTTGGCCAATGAAACTGATTGTTTACATTTGCTCCGTAAAACATCTAAGATCTAAGCAGAATTACGCCACATATATCAAATAACAAGTGTCAAACGCGACTAAAATATTTTTTATTAAAAAAAAAATGAGTCTTTTTATTTAATTTTTTTCCTCTAAAATTAAATGTCTACATTTTTAAATATTCTTTGAAAATTTCTAAACTGAGAGCGTAATAGTTTTTATATTTCTAATTTCAGAAAAACAGAATAAATAATTTTTATTTTTATGTTCAATTCAGGCCGATAGAAATATATATATATATATATATATATATATATATATATATATATATATATATATATGTACTGTTTGATTATAAACGGAATATCTACTTAAATAGGAGTATCGATCAAAAATAATGTTCAAACAAATAGTTTTATATATAACCATTTAAAAGTATTTGTAGGGAAGCGAACGCAATAGCCAATGGAATTTGAAATCGATGCACCAATTCCACTTTCTACGTTAGTTGTACGTCCAAAATCGTTGGATTAAACCAATTTCAAATGAAAAGATCAACTTGTATATTTAAACCCCGAATCTCAAAAGATATAGAAACCAGGGTAACAGAGAAAACTTGTATTAATGGATGTAAGAACAGGCACGCATGATTAAAAAAACAGGCATTGGTGAATTTAACTTACACGACATATTGAAGGCAAAAAAAAGCAACAATTCCCTACTTAACGGTCTTGTTAAAATGGATGTAAGGACAGGCACACATTATTAGAAACGAGGCATTGGTAAATTTAACACTCAGAGGACATATTGAAGGCAAGTGGGTCATATAAAAAGGAGTGCTTAACCTACAGGCATTTTTAAATGGATCTAGTAACAGGCATGGATAATTAGGAATAAGACATTGGTAAATTTAACACTCAGAGGACATATTGAAGACAACTGGGACAGAAAAATGACACTATAACGTAATTAACGGTTTTGTGTAAATGAATGTACGGACAGGCACCCATTATTAGGAAAGAGGCATTTGTGAATTCAACACTCACAGGATAAATTGAAGTCAAGTGGGCTAGAAAAAGCAGCGCATAGCCTACGTAAGGGGCTTGGGTAAAAGTATAAAGATTGAAACATATCTCAAAAAGTCATTTTATTGAGAACTACAATAGACAGGAAGTTGTGGATAAACATGATTGCTTACAGCTTGTAGGAACACAGTGCATAGAAAAAGAACGAACGAACGTGTAAATGGTTGGCAGAGCAGGGATTAGGACAGATAGCAAAAAGGCGAAGATTAATAAGAGGTAAAAATTATAAAAAGTTGCAAAGAGCCATTATCATGCACGTTCTGGATGTACGCTATACAAAGAAGAAAAGGTGAGAGAGCTTGTATAAAACGTTGTCACAGAAAGGATTAGTGGACATAGTAAAAAGAAACTTTATTAACCGTTACGAAAAACAGATAAGGGACAAGGCAAATAGAATAAGTAGGGTATATCTAACTTTGTAGACATGAGTTTTCATATTTGTTTTTTTATTTCTGTGATGAGGTGTTGTTCCGACTCTTGTCCTCATTTCCGTTGCCATGTTCACGACGTTTTGGCCGTTTCATGCTTCGGCTTTTGTCAGACGATTACAATTTCGAACTGAACTTGTTATTTTGTTCCTCGGATATGTTGTTCTAGTTCTACGTGCAAAGCTTCTTCCGGGTGTCTAAGTATTTGTCATTCCTTTCTTAACTCAGTTTTTGTTCATCTCTGCTGTAGCTAGGTATTGAACTCACAATTCTTTGGGTCAAGTCACTGGATGCATCTAACACGGATGAAATTCTAGTCATCTGAAAAAGGCTGCATTGTACAAAGGCCTAAACGTTATAAATATGGCAACGAAAATGAGGAAAACTATCCGGACATTGGTAAATTTAACACTCAGAGGACATATTGAATGCAAGTGGGCCACATAAAAGTAGTGCTTAACCTACAGGCATTTTAAAATGGATCTAGTAACAGGCATAGATAATTAGGAATAAGACATTGGTAAATTTAACACTCAGAGGACATATTGAAGGCAAGTGGGCCATATAAAAAGGAGTGCTTAACCTACATACTTTTTTTAAAATGGATCTAGTAACAGGCATAGATAATTAGGAATAAGACATTGGTAAATTTAACACTCAGAGGACATATTGAAGGCAAGTGGGCCATATAAAAGTAGTGCTTAACCTAAAGGCATTTTTAAATGGATCTAGTAACAGGCATAGATAATTAGGAATAAGACATAAATGAGTATAAATTAGTATAAATGAGTTTTCATGTTCTCTGTTGCAGCTTGTGTCTTCATTTTTTACCTATGAATTGCATATAAATATTAAACTGTTTGTAGAGAAATTAAGTTATTTATTTTTTATTAATTTTCAACCAATAAAATACCCAAGACTCACTTTAGGCATTATTCTGAATGATGCAAGGGCTTAAGATGAGGAGGCGAGAAGCGCAGTTTATTATGCTATGTTGAGGAGATAATGGTTAATCCTAGACTTAAAAAGGTCAAGGTTGTAGTTATCAGAAAAAACAAAAAACATCCTATCAAGAGTCTGTTTTACAAAAAATGATTTCTTGAGAACTTCCTCCTTGCTAACAGAATACGAAGACAGTTGAATAGCGTCTACCTAGCCATAATGTGTTCATACATTAATTCGTCTCCTTCAATAAACATATTATGCACGTCAGTATCACCGACAACGCTCCGGTTACTGTGCGTGATGAACCTATGAAAGATATCGAATGAATTTGAATATATAGAAAATAGGATTGATAGGAAGAGGGGTAATGACTGGGACGTCACAGTCTGGATTGGAATGGCGCCAGTAGCCTTCGTTATGTTGAAGGACATCTGAACCTACCGGGAATTTTGTACAACCGCTAATCTTTAACAGAAACGTCAAATCGTTCCCTGATGTCCAGTTCCGAGGCAACGTGTAATAAAGTTTGGTAGCAAAAATTGCAGACATTTGTCAACACATACCTGAGGTGCATTTTCAGCATCAGATGAAGAAAATAAAATAGATGATGAGGCATTCTAACGATTTGTCAGACAGGAAGCTGTTATTAAATATATCTTGCGGAACGTGTGGACTTGGATAGGACACCTATCCAAAAATGAAAAATGGTAAAGAGGCGGATAAGTCTTAGACATAATTTTTATAGATTCTGGGACTACAGTTTGCACCTTGCTGATTACTTCCGTTGCTGCTGCTACTGAATCGAGTTGAGTAAAAAAGACCCTACATTCCACAATAGCCAACTAGTGGAATAGTTTCTATAATGCACAAATATACGTATTCCGAAACTGTAAGAAAGGACTACAAGTGGCAAGAAAGGACTACAAATAAACTGAAAGAAAACCGAATGCATGATCCTCAGCAAAAAGGGCGGATCAAAATGATTAATACAGGCGAGGGACACTAAAATCAAGCAGATACAAAAATTTAAATACCTGGGAAGTGTTATAACAGAAGACGTAAAGTGCGAATTGGCAAGGCGAATTGGCATGGCGAAGGAAGCATTCCAGAAGATGAGTAAAGTATTAAGAAACGGTACAATCTCGCTAGAAACAAGGAAGAGAGTACTGGATTGCTATGTGATGTCAGTTCTTCAATATGGCAGTGAATGCTGGACAATATCATCAAAGATGAAGGAAATACTTGAAGCAACTGAAATGTGGTTCTAAAAAAGGATGCTGCGGATATCATGGATCGAGCATGTGAGCAATGATGAAGTTTTTGGAAAGGATGGAAATGAAAAGGGAATTAATACTGAACATCAGGAAGAGACAGCTAAAGTTCCTGGGATACGCAATGTGGAAGGAGGGCTTGGAGAACCTGATACTATCAGGCCAGATAGAGGGAAGGAGAGACAGGGTAAAACAAAGTGTAACGTACTTGACTGGCATGTGCGGGTTGGTGGCAGGGTGAGGGTTGCGTGGTGTAACAGGGAAAAGCATATTGAGAGCCACCAAGAATAGGCAGACGTGGAAAGCCTTGATCGCCTATGTCTTGAAGGAACAAGGCACATAAATGAAGAAAAAGAATTCAGCTTAGATCTTATTTAAAACAGCAAGATTGCAAATACACTCAGTTTGCATAGTAGTAATTAAAACACAAACTAGGCAGATGTTGATAACAATTATTGACAAACGTTATTTGAAAATGTCGACAATACTGTTTTCGGAAATCAACGTTACTGAAGGTCTTTTGTCTCAACGACAGGAAATTCACTAATATTGATTTTAAAAACTTAATAAAAGGAATAAACAAGAATTGTCATATTTTGACAGCATTAACGTTACAACAAAGCATCTTACCCGAAAATAAGTTTTAAAACGGAAATATGGAGAAGAGACTTGCAATGGCTAAACATCCGTTACATTTCTATACTTTAATATTGTAAAAAATTAAATGTTTTAGTGAAATATATATACAACATTAGAAAAAATTACATCACGAATATCTATACTACGGGGCCTTATTAAGCTCAAAGATGTAATTTAGGCCATGGTTTTAGCGTCATAAACGCGGGTCATATAATACTAAAGTCGTATTCAGTCAGTTAAGTGCCATACGCGATACACGCTTTGGGCGATCATGTCTCAAAAGAGACACGACTGATTGGGAAGAAGACTGGTTGCCAGCCAGGGCTATAGAACCCAATCTGTCTTGCCATTTAACTCATAGCTGGAGGGAGAAGAGATAGATTATATTATATTATTATTTTAAGCATAATTAGTGGGGGATCAGTTTATTACTTCATAACAATAGAAAACCGATCCCTCACTTTATGACCAGTAGAAGTTTTAACTATGTTTCCAACTATTATATTCAGTCAGTCAGTTAAGTGCCATACGCGATACACTCTTTGGGCGATCATGTCTCAAAAGAGATATTGGGAAGAAGACTGGTTGCCAGCCAGGGCTATAGAACCCAATCTGTCTTGCCATTTAACTCATAGCTGGAGGGAGAAGAGATAGATCATATTACATTATTATAATAAGTATAATTAGTGGAGGGTCAGTTCATTACTTTATAACAATATAAAACTGATCCCCCACTTTATGCCCAGTAGAACTTTTAATTATGTTTCCAACTATTATATTCAGTCAGTCAGTTAAGTGCTATCCGTGATACTCGCTTTGGGCGATCATGTCTCGAAAGGGACATAACTGACTGGGCAGAAGATTATCCCGCAGTAGGTTGCCATTACTTTCTGAGGTAGACTGGTTACAAGCCAAGACTATAGAAAACAAGCTGTCTTATTATTTAACCCATAACTAGAAGGAGAGACAGATTAATACCTTTCCCAAGTGTATTTGTGCGTAAGTGAATGTAAGGAATTCAACTGGAATTCGAACTCGGCACTCCGGATTTGTCGTTCCGAGTCGATATCCACTGCACCACAACGCACATCCCAAGTCGTATTACAGACGTGAAAATATGGTATTATTATCATCAATGACTTTTTTGTTACCTTTTTTTCCGTTCATACTAATATCTTCTCAGTTATGCTACTCTTTTCTGTGTTTTTGGCTTTTTATTCTTTGACTCTTTCGGTGATCCAATTATCAGGAGTCATGCTCACGTAGATCGTGGCTAAGGAATTCTAATTTTCACAAAAGCAGATCTAAGTAATCCAATCAAAAGAAAAATTGCTCTTCTCATCTGAAAAGTCTCGTATTAGCGGTTACTGAGTTGAGATTATAGAGCTGAAAATATTAAACTCTGGGTATCATTTCGTGCTTGCAGTTAAACTAATCGCAGAAACCTTGATTATACAAGACACTTGATTTTTGCTGACATCATAGGAATATGTACTTTAACTTCAATCAGTCAGTCACTTCGGTAGCATAAGTTATTCACGGTAAGATAATCACACGCCTTTCGATCCATGATTGACTAGGCAGAAGATTTTTCCCTCAGTAGGTTGCTATTTATTTCTGTGGAAGACTCGTTTCCAACCAAAGCTAAAGAAACCAATGTGTCCTGCCTTTAAACACATAGCTTGAGGGAGAATAGATGGATTTATACCTATCCTAAGTGTATATGTGCGTAATAGAATACAACGAATTCAACTAGAATTCGAACATTGACTTTTCATTCCGATAATCATTGCACCACAATAAACATCTGCTCTTGATATACGGAAATTAAATAATTCAATAAAAAAGCAACGTGATTAATGACCATCTGGACTGGAACACTGGTTTAGCCTCATATGGCACAGTAACACAAAGTGCATTGTGGTGCAGTGGAACGACAAGTCGGGGTGCCGAGTTCGAATTCCAGTTGAATTCCTTGCATTCACTTTCGCACAAATACCCTTGAGAAATGTATTAATCCTCCAGTTATGGGTTAAATAATGGGACGGATTCGGTTCTATAGCCTTGGCTTGCAACTAGTCTACCGCAGAAAGTAATGGCAAACTATTGCGCGATAATCTTGTGCCCAGTCAGTTATGTCTCTTTTGAGACATGATCGCCCAAGCGTTTATCACATATGATACTTAACTGACTGACTGAATATAATAGTTGGAAAAAAGTTTAAGGCTTCAACTCGACATAAAGTAGGCGATCGTTTTTATTGTTATGAAGCAATAAACTGATCCCCCACTAATTACTACGTAATAATATGATACATCTCTTCTCCCTCTAGCTATGAGTTAAATAACAAAGCAGGTAGGGTTCTGTAGCCTTGGCTTGCAACCAGTCTACCGCAAAAAGTAATGGCAACCTACAGCGGGATAATCTTCTGCTCAGTCAGTCATGTCACTTTCGAGACATGATCGCCCAAAGCGTGTATCACGTATGACACTTAACTGACTGACTGAATATAATAGTTGGAAACAAGTTTAAGGCTTCTACTGGACATAAAGTATCACGTATGGCACTTAACTGACTGAACACAAATAGTCAATTACAGCGTAACAATAACGCCAACCAACGTCATATTTGATTTTTAGAAGAATACAGAGTTGCAGGAACATTGCATGTTGGCTAGTTACAATGTCTGACAGTATATATTTAAAAACAGTTGTCGCACTTTTCATCCTCTTTCAGAACGCTTCCGAAATATTCAAAGAAAAAAAAAACGTTTTGTTTGCCGATGATCAATTTGTGTGTCGAAAATCATTACGTAGTTCTTCCACCCACATTCAAAATAGACGTGTATAAAATGTCTAAAAGAAAACTTAAGCGCATGAGTTATCAATGTTTGCTTAACGTTGACGTACAATGTCCTCATTATAGCATTAAATATCCACTAGGCCATGTGTCCTTAAAAACACATGGCCCAGTCGGTATAGACGTTGGTTAGTTCCTGACTAGACTCTTAGAGTTCTGCGTTCAATACCAGGCTACAGCAGTGCTGAACAAGTAATTTTCAGGGTTATAGACTTCCAATCATGACTTCCAATCGAGGCTTTACGCAAGAAATGAAGTTCATATAGCCCATTGATTGTGATAAAGGGTTCGGTTCGAAATTCCTAGCATCTGAAGAAGGCCGGAGCATACAACGGCCGAAACGTCGTAATGGCAGCAAAGATGAGGACAATAGTCCGAACAATGTAAATACTGTAAATACTACCTCATCTCAGAAATATAGACAAATAGAATGATCTATTATTAAACGTCGTACAAATGGCAACAAAGATAAGGACAATAGTCTTAATAATGTATATACTGTAAATAATACCTCATCTCAGAAATATAGACAAATAGAATGATCTATTAGTAAACGTCGTACAAATGACAACAAAGATGAGGACAAAAGTCTTAATAATGTATATACCTTAAATACTAGCTCATCTCAGAAATACAGACAAATATAATGATCTATTATTAAACGTCGTACAAATGGCAACAAAGATGAGGATAATAGTCCGAATAATGTAAATACTGTAAATACTACCTCACCTTAGAAACACAGACAAATAGCATTACATAATCTTTAAAATAAATAAATTTGAGTAGAGTTGCTCATAGAAAATCTAGTTTAAAAAAACTACATACAAGAAAATCTTGTTACCAATTGTATACAAGTTAGTCTACGTCAAAATTCTATTTCCTTCACGGATTTCTTTTACGCTACCACTATAAAAAGCGAATTATCTAAAACTAAAACAGTTCTTCCTCCAAAATCGCTGGTTTTTGTCCAGATCCTCCAAGCGACTGAAATATAACTCGTATGTCAACTTCTATAAAATATTATAGATTTTTCTATTTCTGCGTACGAGAAAAAAGGTGTTTATGTTAATGTCGATGCTAATCCGAGCTGTCCAAACCGACTGTAGCTGAATTTCATTAGAAATAAATCATTTCCATTTACAGAAAATGAAAGAAAATTTATGAGTTTTCTTTGTTCAAACACCGACGTTGCCTCACCCCTATCAAAAGACGGTGGAATAATTTGCGTTCTTGTTAGGTTGTAAAATCTGTTCTTAAAATATCCCATTTTTCCGATCAAACTTATTCTTCGAAGTTTTCCTCTCTCTCTTTCTCTGTCTCTGTCTGTCTGTCTGTCTTTTGAAAAAAATGATTGACTCATTCTTTTCTCTATTTCTGTTTACCTTTTTAAAATAAAAACTGTTTCCTACATTTTTCGTGTTTTTCTTTCCTTTCGTTCTATGTTCAACTCTCTCTTCTTTTGGCTTTAAAAAGAACTTTCTTCACTTTCTGTTGATTGACAGTATAACGATTTAAAAAGCTTTGGTTAAAGCATCGGCTAACGTCGCAGTGCGGATCGGCAAGGTACAAGCGACACGCTTATGCCGAAGAAACATCTGGATCTACGGGGAAACTGTGGTGATATCGACCTAGCAAAAGCAAGGCACCGGATGTTTGCAGCCTCACAACCAAAAAGCAAATGACCAAAACTCGACGGTGCGCAGCTGGCCTCGTGCAAATGTTCCGGTTGAAAACTAAAAATTAATTAAATATTAAATTTCCAGTTCGCGAGCCTACGCGAATTTTATTTATCGGCCAATGGGAAGCCTAGAATCAAATACAAGTGTGAATCCCAAATGATCTGCTGCGATCCAAAAAGTCGAAATAAAAAGCCCATACAGAAAGCACCCAGACAGACAGACCGACGCAGGCTGACACACACGGACTGATTTGAGAGAGGAGTGTAATCAGTATCCCCTTGACCTAAGTCAAGCGGCTTACTATCCTAGCCTCCTTTCCCCCTCATCTTATCTTTCATTGTTTCAAAACTACTTACCGACCTAAGGAGCGAATACATCAAAGACATTCCTTACTTACAACGCTCCCACATTCCAAAGTATTGATTCTCTTTTCAGCATTTTATTGCCATGAACATTTTAACATTCGTTGGACCCATACTTCAAGTATTACTTTAATTGTAAAAAAAAACTTAATATGTGTATATATAAAATGTTATTTTTCAACTCAGTTTGTTTTCTTGGTTTATAACCTTTCTTTATGACTTATAGTGGGCTATCTATAGTCAGTCAGTCAGTTAAGTGCCATACGTGATACACGCTTGGGCGATCATGTCTCGAAAGAGACATGACTGACTGGGCAGAAGATTATCCTGCAGTAGGTTGCCAATGCTTTCTGCGGTAGACTGGTTGCCGACCAAGGCTATAGAACCCAATCTGTCCTGTTATTGAACCCATAACTGGAAGGAAGAGACGGATTAATACCTTTCCCAAGGGTATTTGCGCGTAAGTGAATGCAATGAATTCAGCTGGAATTCGAACTCGGCTCCCCGATTTCTCGTTCCGCGCCGATATCCAATACAAGGCCAAATTCCTTCAATCTGCAACAATTACTACCTTCACTAGAACGGACTCTCCACCATAAACCGGAAAAGAATGAATAACCTGCTATAAAACCAATGCAATTACAAATACGCGCAATTTAACCCAAACGTCAAATCGGCCCAGACAACGAGAGAACGACTAAATCTTTACAGTAAAATCTTGCAGATATTTATCACCAAATGTTTGGAGTGCAATTTCAACATGAAGTAGCGAAACAATATCATCAATAAGGCATTGTGGCTGAGAGCAGAGCATAATGACATTATCAAGTTGCACTGTCTGTAGCATTAATAGAGATGACAAAATCACATCTTCAGTTCTCTTTGTAACATTATTAAATTCAACAAAACTCGATGTTAGTTTCATAATTTCTACTTTAGTAAAGTCACTTTTTTTAGTCACAGATCTAAATCTAAATCTAAACTTATTTATAAATGGAACTGTGTGTGTGTATGTGTCTGTGTATCTGTGTGTGTCCGTTACCTATAGACTCCGAAACGGCTGAACCGATTTTCTTGAAAATTTACACAGTTGTACTATAAGCGTCTGCGAGTGTTCTTAGCTAGGTTTTGTGTCGAGGTACCCCCGATAAATATATAAATCGATAATCGAAAAAATCGGGTTATAGAAGGAGTGGTCTGATTTTAATCAAATTTGATACACTCATAGACAAAGACATAAGAAACGATATTCAAAGGTTTCAAGGTTTGCAGTTCTTACAATAGTGCAGAAAATCAATAATATATATATATATATAAGGCAAGATGTTTGTGTGTGTGTCTGTTTATCTGCCTGTAGGTCTGTAATTTTTTCAGCCTTTTTCAAACCCATACATAATTTTTAAATCAAACACCCGTAAGTAGGTTTTTAGCAGTTTATATCAAAATTTGTTACTGAAATAACCGGATCTTTAAAACCTAGTCAAAACTCCATAGGAGATATATACTTTTTTTTATAATCATATCACCCCAAGCAAGACATTTTACTACCACTGTTTTGCAGGGGGTTACATAAGAGGAAAGCTATGACAAAGAGTGACAGGTTATAGGGGGTGTCAGGAGGTGGGTAAGAGAAGGATGTGAATACTCATGAAAGTAGAGTAGAAGAAGCGTGTGTGTGTGTGAGAGAGAGACAGAGAGAGAGAGAAGATATCTATCTATCTATCTATCTATCTATCTATCTATCTATCTTCTTTTGTTCTATGTATCCTAGTCTATCATACTTTTTTATAATCATATCGTCCCAAGCAAGGCATTTTACTGCCACTGATTCGCAGGGAGTTACATAAGAGGAAAGCTATGACAAAGAGTGACAGGTTATTGGGGGTGTCAGGAAGTGGATAAGAGAAGGATGAGAAGACTGATGAGAGTGGAGTGGATGGAGAAAGGAGCATGAGAGAGAGGATGCAGGTTAGTGAGATAGGAGATGGGTATTGACTTTACATTTAAATTCTTGGAGATGATAGCTGTCAGGGAAGGAAGTAAACGGAAGGAAATTCCACAGGCTGGAAGTGCGAGAAAAGAAGCTGAGGGTGTAGAATTTGCGTTTACATTTTATTGGTTTCACATTAAAAGAGTGGAATCTAGTTGCTAATCTTGTATGCTAAGGACAAATTTACGCTAAACACACGGATTAATACATTTTATCTTTCATATTTCTGTCTATATCTATTTTTTATCTTTGATATTTTTTGTTTTTCTCTATTTGTCTATACTTCTGAGATGAGGTAATATTTACACTATTAACATTGTTGAGACTATTGTCCTCATCGTTATTGCCATGTTTACGATGTTTTGGCCGTTGTAAGTTCTTGCCTTATCAGGTAATAGGAATTTAGAACCGAACCCTTTATTACGACCACTGGGGTAAATCATTCTAATTTTATGTGCAATGCCAATTTTGTTAGGCATGTAGTTATCTCCCTTTAACTTGAGTCTCTAAGTTATTTGTTCACCACTGCTGAAGCCTGGTATTGAAATCAGAACTCTTTGGGTCAAGTCACTGGAACTAACCAAGATCTATATGCACAAAGGTTTCGGACCGAAATTTCTAGCACTTGAAGAAGGTCAGAGCGTAAAACGGCTGAAACGTCGTAAACATGGCAATAAAGAGAACAATGTAAATAATTATTTCATTATATAAAAAAAATGAAAAAAAAACAATTTTAATTTTCATACTGACTATTTTCTGAAGGAATCATAGCCTACGCTAACCTCTGAAGGAATAATAGCATACGCTAGGCTATGTAGACATTCTTAGTCGGCCATTGAAATAAATACGATACGGTATTAATGATCTCCCTGATTCCATAAGAACCCAAATAGGTTTGTACGCCGATGACACCACAGTTTACTCTCGCCTCCAACAAAAATCTGGTGTAGGCGTCAAAGCTAAACTCGCAGCCGAGATTGAAAAAGACTTCCAATCCATATTGGACTGGGGTAAGAAATGGCTAGTAAATTTTAATGCTTCTAAAACGAAGCTACTGTCAATTAACCATCATCGACAATCTCACCTACCTCCCATTAGCATGGACCAGGCTTGCCTCCCAGAGAGTAAAACACTACGCCTCCTTGGTCTCACACTTTCAGCGGACCTCAAATGGAATGACTATATCGAATCCATTGCTAAATCCGCTGCTATGAAAGTCGGTTCTCTGTGTAGGGCCCGGAAGTTTTTTCCGTCTAAATTTATCCTGCACATTTACAAATCTACCATCCGCCCGTGCATTGAATACTGCTGCCATATCTGGTCGGGTGCCCCTGCTGTTCTCCTCGGGCTTCTCGATAAGGTTCAGAGGAGGGTCTGTAATGTGATAGATACCGACTTGGCAGACCGCCTGCAGTCTTTCTCCCACCGGCGAGACGTGGCTTCCCTGTGTCTCTTCTATAAATACTTTCACGGCTTCTGCTCCGATGAACTTAGATCACTGGTGCCCCCTAAATACGAATTTGAACGAGATACTAGATTAGCAATTAGATCCCACCCTTTTACAGTGAAACCAATAAAATGCAGCCGTAACTTCTACTCCAACAGTTTCTTTCCTCGCACTTCCCGACTGTGGAATTCTCTTCCAAACGATTGCTTCCCCGACGGCTACAATCTCCAGGAGTTTAAATGTAAGGTCAATACATACCTCCTAACACACTAACCTGCTCCCATTCTATCAAGCACTCTTCCCATCTGCCCGACCCTCATCCTCGCTATCCTTACTCATCTGTCACCTTTCTCCTGACATTCCCTGTGTCTATCCACTCCTTCTCTTGACCTTCCCCTGTGTAGCCCCATGCGCAATAGTGGCAGTGGAATGCCTTGCTTGGGGTGAGATGATTAAAAAAAAAAAAAAAAAAAAAAAAACGGTAGCCGCTAAAGAAAAGCTAATAAGTTCAAGTCTTCAACAGCAGAAACAGCAGCAGCTGCGACTAAATAAGGAAAGTTTCAGTGATTGCAGTCAAACATGACAAGCAGCAACTGCACTCATCAGCAGTTAGGTTATGTTTAGAGCTCCAAGTTATCTACAGCTTAGTGGTTAAGATGTTGGTTCGTGAAAATTCAATCTCTGGGTCGGAGAGTTTGTACTTGGACTTAATAGAAACAAAGCGAACTACAATTGATCAGCACTGAAAATAAGAAATAGACATGGGTAGTAGAACGTGAACAGACCAACACCGTGGATTAATAATCAGGTTTATTAACAAATTTCTTTGTAGATTAATCAGATCAACAAGCAAGACTGAAAGTATTATGGGGAAACACACCTATTCCTCAGATGATGGACTCTCCCTCCTATATTTTAATAAGAGTTTACGAGAAGTTCTTGGGAAGTTTATAGGAGTTCTTTTTTTGACTTGCGTGGTCATTTCGGATTTACCTGACCTTGGTTTGGCGAGTGTTGAACTTTTTGTTGGGGAAAAAAAAATCCCTTATTTGGACGTTACTTTTTTAAAAAAAAGAACTTTTTGAATAGATAAGTTTATTTTTATTTATTTATTTTCATTTATTTACTTTGTTCTTTTCTGTTTTATTTTCCTAGCTTTTTGTTTTTAGTTTCGTATTTTTGGCGGCCATATTTGTTTTTGTTTAGGTCGACCGTTTTTGAATTTATTCTTTTTCGTTTTTCCTTTGTTTTCAATATCTGTTAGGCCTTAAGTGCCAGTTTTTATTTTGTAAAAAACAAAAAACAAAAAAAAAACTTTCTTTTTTACAGCATTTCCTTTTTTGTTGACCAAGAACTGATACATTAGTTGTTTTTTTTTCCTCGTTAACTTTTCTTTTTCAGCCCCTCCTCAGTTTTCTGTTGCGAAAGTAGACGTTAGGAGACTTTTCGCTTTTTTGTTTGTTTTCTGTGTGCATTTGATTGGTTTGTAAATTTGTAAAGTTTATTCATTGTCCATGTTTATTTTTTTTAATTTGTAAAAGTCTAGTTAATCCGTTTTAAGTTAACCTTAGCCCCTCCCCCTATTCCTTTTTTTTTTGGAGTAGCCGTTTAGGCAACTCTTCGTTTTGCTGTTTGTTTTTATTTCCTTGTGTAAGCGTAACTTGTAAAGTTTATTGTACAAATTTGTTTAACTGTTAGTTTATTAAACCTCTCACGAGGCTAACTGTTTCTTGCCTTTTAAGGCAATTTTTACTTAAAGTTTATTTGTGGCCGTTAAAGGCTAGTTTTTAATTTACCAGTTTTTGTAATTTTTGGGTTGCCGTCATTGGCTGATTTGTTCGTATTTTCTTAAATCCTTCGGGGTTTATTTATTTTTGTGTTAAAACCGTTATCTTGTCCTTGTTGTTAATAGTTTACTTTGTGTATTTTTTTTCCCCATTTTACTCCCGTTTTTCCCACCCCTCCCATACTTTTAATTAGATTGGAAAAAAACCCCAAAATTACTGAGCTGAGTCTAAAATTTCAAAATGGCCGACAGTAGTCGGTCCATAAAGAAAAAAACTGTCATTCGACCCCCACTGGAAGAAACCTCCAGATAAAAATGATGAGACGTTTCCTCCCCTTCCTACAAAAGAGAAGGATGAAAAGCTTATTCCGACCAAATCAAAGATGGCCGATAATGGTCAATCGAATGAAGATGAAAATGATAAAGAAAAAATGAAGGAAAACAAGACACCGAAAGATGATGAAGCCGGGGAATCGCCCTGTGGCTGGAAGTCCCCGCCAAAATGCAAAATCAATCTGACGGAGTTCTTGGAGAGAGCTAAGAGCTAC
The DNA here is from genome assembly GCA_037127315.1 of Ascarosepion bandense. Classification (NCBI taxonomy): domain Eukaryota; kingdom Metazoa; phylum Mollusca; class Cephalopoda; order Sepiida; family Sepiidae; genus Ascarosepion; species Ascarosepion bandense. The sequence continues at coordinate 6,391,934 of JBBBDQ010001351.1, forward strand.
GCTCACCTTGTAAAAAAAGGTGGGCTCTTAGAAGATCCCCAGGAATTAAAGAGGATTGAGAAAAGAATAGTGTCGGTCTTCGTGGTGGACAAGCGTTCGCGCAAAATTTGTCGCAGCACGAAAGACACAGTGATCAAAACACTGAGGTCAAAAGAGGATAGTGAAAGGTGCGAGCTTCTTCATGTGGGACGTGCTGCTGCCCACACCAGAGGATTGCCTAAAAAAGGCCAAAGAAGACCTAATAACTGATGAGTACATCTTCCGCACAGAGTACGAAGGCAAAAGAAGGACCAGTGTAACAGTATATGAGGTTCCTCCTCAGGTCATCGGGGAGCATCTTGCTGCGTACTTTTCGCAGTTCGGCGAAATTTTAGATGCCTCCTGCGATGAATTGACCGGGGGATGGTCTTTTGATTTAATGATCGACCGCCACGTCTTCCTGACCATCCCCAACTGTCTTGACGTAGGGGGCCTGAGCTTGCCGGTAATCGTGGCCGGCCGCAAGCCAAAATGCTGGAGGTGTGGGGAGACTGGTCACCTCTCCTCCTCCTGCCCAGAGAAGAAGGCCTCTGGAAGCCAGGCTCCAAAAGACCAAAATCCCCCTCTGGCCGCTTCTGTTACATCCGTCTCGCCCGTAGTGGGCATGCCAACACCCAGGACCGGTGAGCTAGTTACCCCGGTTGGGAATAAAAAAGTTCCCTCACCCCCACGGAAAACCTTCGCCAACTGCAAGTGCAGCCATGGAGAAGGAAAAGGGGGTGTGGCTGGTTGTTGGTAGGGCCAGGGGGAAGCGCCAAGCAGCGGAACCTCGGTCCCCAGAAACTCCTAAGACAAAAGGCACATACAGCCCCACTCTCTACCAGCAAGAAGGGCGATACCTCGGCCTGGTCGGCCCCTAAATTAGAAGAGCTCCGGAGGGCTTACGACCCGGGATACGAGAAATTCCAGAAGATAAAAGAGCTGAAGAAAGTGCTGGAGAAGCGCCCATTTCGTCCCTCAGAGGACCTAAAGAAACAACTGGCCCAACGTTCACCCTGCCCTTCGGCTTCTGCCCCATCCTATTCCGAAAAAAATAAAATCGCAAAGAAAGTCAAATCAGCTCAGCCTTCGCCCAGAAAAACAACCCCTCTTAGTAGGGAACCCAGCCCTTTCCGTATCCCCTCCCAACCGTCTCCCAGTCCTTCCCTCAAGAAAAAATTACCTCTGCCTGCTAAGAGGCATAGGAGCCCCACCTTAGAAGACAGGGAGGCGAGGAAAAAATCAACCAAAGCGCCTCATTTATTGGGCAGAGATGTGTGCAAAATTTCCCATGCCCAAGAAGAAAGAGCAAAGAACTTTGGCAACAGAATTAACAAACTAAAAATTCTCCTTGCTATGAAGAAATGCAAGGAGAAGGATATTGAAATTCCCACCAACTTCCCAGAAGCGCAACGCCTTCTTACAGTAGTGCGCTCTGGGACTGGAACGGCCAAAGTGTGGGACATGCTTCTGGAAGCAGAGAAAAATATAAAAATGTCTCCACCGATCGTCTGCAAGGATGAGGAAGTCTTGGAGAAAGCAAAAGAATTCTGTGTAGGACGGGTCCCAATTTTGGTTCACCCCTCCCTTTACAGGGCTCTCAAACTAACATTTCCCTGGGATGTTGGTGGCCTCTCCCGTGACGGCTCCATTGACAAAGAAATGGGCAAAGGATCTATGGGAGAGGCTGTCGGCATCCTTTCCCCGTCCATGTTCTGTCCAGGACCCCAACCCTAATTAAGGATCACAATGGCTCTTTGGTTAGCAAGTATAAATGCCCGGGGGCTGAGGTCAGAGTCTCGGAGGGTGAGACTCACTCATGATCTCCAGCGCCTCGGGGTTGATGTTTGTTGTCTACAAGAAACCCGGTTTTTAGCTGGCGACTATGAGGGCATACTGTCTAGGGATTACGATCTTTATTCAGCATGTTTTGATGGTCGTTCGAGAGGTGTTTCTTGGCTAGTGAGCAAGTCATTGGGTGCGGTGTGTACGCTTGTCTTCGCGGATCCAGCGGGCAGGATTTGTGTGCTGGATATTACCATAAAGGAGAAGTCTTTTCGGCTCATTGGGGTTTATGCGCCCAATGTCCATACGGAGCGTCCTGCTTTGTTTCGGCAGCTCGAGTCGTTCTTTGGAACATCGAGGCGGGTAATTTTAGCGGGGGATTGGAATGCTGTCCTTGACCCTGAGAAAGATCGGGTACTAACAACCCGGAGGTGAAACCATTTCGGGAATTTCTCGACAGGAATGATCTTGTCGATAAATACCGAAATGAACACCCCCGGGAGGTAGTGTGGACTTGGACTAATAGGGGCAGCTTGGATTCGAAGGTACGCGCAAGCTACCTCGACCGAGTCCTAGTTAGGAGAGTCGACGTAGGGCTCTTAGGTTGTCCAAGTTTCCATTCGATAGTTTACACGGATCATAGGCTCGTCCGGGTTCGTGTAAACATAGATAAGCCTAAGGTTAAGTTGGCTGGCTACTGGAAATTGAACGCGTCATTATTTGATAGCCAAGATTTCCAGCACCAGCTTTTACTAACACTAAAGCGGGAACTGACGGGGGCTGTGGTTGGGAATAAGTGGTGGGACACACTTAAATCCAAAATTAGGTCGTTTGCTGCCGACTATAGCCGTCGGCTCAACTTAGCTAATTTAGCGGCGCAAACGACGTTAGAGAAAAAAGTTGATCGGGCAGTTAAATCCTGTAATAGTGGGGACGTAGTCTTAGCTAGGGCCGAGCTGGCCTCCTTGCTTATCAAGAAGGATCAAGCTCTGGTAGTTAGGGCTAGGTTAAAAAGAATGTCTTCTGAGGCAATGAATATGGCCGCAGAATTGCGTGCAGAGGAAGCTAGGCAAGCAGCCAATCGGCATATCAAGGACATCACATTGCCGGATGGTCGTACCGTGACTACAGACGTGGGTATATGTGGAGCTTTTCGGGATTACTTCCAGGATCTTTTCACCAGGGAGCCCGGTCTGAGCTCTGCTCAGTTCGACACCTATTTGGCTGACTTTCCCCGCCTCGAAGCGGCTGAAGCGGCTAGGTGCGAGGGGCCCATAACAGAGTCGGAAATCTGGGATGCGCTGAAATTGGTTGGCCGGGACAAAACTCCAGGATTGGATGGTCTTCCCTACGAACTGTACTTGAGGCAGTCGTCCGTTCTTGTTCCTCTGCTGGCTCTTGTTTATAACAACTGGATGAAGCAGGGGTCTATACCTCGACGTTTCACCAGGGGTGTAATCAAGTTGCTTCGCAAGAGCAAGAGCGGTGGGGGTGGCATAGATAATTATCGGCCTTTAACGATGTTAAATACTGACTTAAAGATTTTTGCCAAGATCTTGGCCGGCCGTTTGCAGGCTGTCCTCTCTAGTCTGATTGGTCCCGAGCAGACTTGTGCTGTGAAGGGCAGGACTATTCAGGACAACCTTCATTTGGTACGCCTGATCATCGAGAAAACCGACACCGAAGCCGCGCTGATCAATTTGGATCAGTCCAAGGCTTTCGATAGGGTTGACCATCGCTTCTTGGAGTCTGTCCTTTCCGCCGCCGGTTTCGGGCCGTACTTTCGCTCCTGGATCCGACTGCTGTATGAGTCTCCCGGTGCGCTGGTGGAAGTGAATGGGGTAAGATCGAAGCCCTTCACTTTATCTCGCTCCATTCGTCAAGGTTGTCCACTTTCGCCTTTGCTGTACGTTCTTGCGTTGGAGCCATTCCTTCGCAAGTTAAAGGCGAATCCGGTCCTTCGCGGAATTTCCGTACCTGGTGCTACCACCTCGGCCAGGTACTCCGCCTATGCTGACGACGTTTCGGTTTTTGTGTCGAGCAAAGCCGAGATTGACGAAGTCAGCAAAGAAATCAGATGTTGTGAGACGGTGACAGGGGCCAAGATCAATCGCGATAAGTCTGTTGGCTTGCGATTGGGTGCGTGGAAGGGAGTTTCTCTTCCCGGACCTTTCCTCTGGACGGACGGGCCGATCAAGATTCTCGGCGTCTTTTTCGGTCCTGATCTCCAGTTGGAAATGAATTGGTCGGAGGTTCGAGAGAAGGCCGAGGGCGCAGTTCGTCTGTGGACTCGGAGGAAGCTCTCCTTAAAGGGGAGGGCGGAAGTATGTGCCTCGCACATCTACCCGATTCTCCTTTACCGACTCTCGGTACTTCCTCTCCCGTGTGCCATTCGTTTGGGTTTAATTCAGCTCTTGTTCTCCTTCCTTTGGGGAGAAGGCAAGTCTCCCAAGGTACGTCGCGAGATCTGTTGCCTGCATCCATCTGAGGGCGGTCTGGGCATGCCTAGCGTTGAGATTCGTCAACACACGCTTCGCATTAGATTCCTGGATCGAATGTGTATGCTGGAGGATGAGAACGGCGCCCTCGTTCAAGAGGACGTCCATAACAACTTTCCATCCCTGAGAAGTGTGCATTTGTCGGAGGAGGAGGCCGGTCGTACTCCTCGTGGCGAGTGCTCCTTCTATAAAGAATGTCGTTTGGCTCTCCAGTTTCTCTTGCGGGCTACGGATGGCCTCTCCAACGCCCAATCGTTGTCTCTTAGGGCATTATATCGGGTTTTAGTTAGGGGGGCCGTTCAAGATGAACTGACTGGCGAGCTCGGGCTTACGAAGCAGGAGGCTCGCTCCATATGGCCTTGGGCGCCTGGGTTGAAGTGTCTCACTAACGATGAGGCATCACTCACCTGGCTGATGATACGAAAGGCTCTCTGGGTAGGCAAGAGGCTTCATGCAGCGGGCCTAACTCCGAAATCAACCTGCGTGCATTGTGGGCTGTCGGCGGAAACCGTCGATCATGCCTTCTTCCACTGCAGTGTTGTTGCCCCGTTGTGTAAGTTTCTTGAAGACCTCATGGTTCGTATGCTGCGTGGAAAGTTCTTTGTCCTTGAGGCTAGTTCTGTTTGTAGCAATGTCGTGCCTCCGTTATCTAGGGCTGAGCACTATGTGCTCTTTTGCTTACTAGGTGTTATGCGAGTCGTGATTTGGACGACGCGACAGAAGGAATTCTATGGTGATGGGAAGTTTACCTCTTCCCAACTGATCTTGTTCTTTAAGCATCAGCTTAAAGTCAAGATCAGGACGGAAAGGAAACGATGGGTGAGTCTTGCGCGATTCTGTCGAGTGAAAGGTGCTGACCTGGAGTGGTTGTTTGATGCCGGTTAGGCATCAGGATTTTGGGTGTGCTGGGCACAACATGTGCACCCCTTCCCTGTTAAGTTATAATAGGAAGCATTTGATTTTCTGTTTTACGCTTTAAAGTTAACTTAGCTAGGTTATGAGTGCTCATTGCCCCTTTTTATTTTTTTCTCCCCAGTCTTCTTTTAGTTTAATCCCCATCCCTTCCCACTTTAGGTGTTCAGCAATGTTAGTTCTCCGGCTGATGCGTGGCGTCTTTCGTTGTTTTTCAAGTGTGCTTTTCGTTTTTGTTGTGGTGTTTAAATGTGTGAGTGATTGTGTGAGTAACTGCTGATTGGATAAATGTAGTTATTATATTCCTTAAGCCACGCATTATTTTTCGTCCGGGGAAGTGATTTTGCTGTCACATTGTTAGAGTAGTGGGGGTGTTTTATTACTAATACGATTTCATTTAGTTTCTTGTATATATCGTTTATTCATTGTATAAAACCATTGCGGATATTTTAATGTTGTTATTTTCTGCCCATGCCCTCCACTGAACATTGTAAATATGGGAGTTAAGTAGGACAACATAGAGCAGCAGAGGTATTATGGTGAACGTGGTAAGAATGGTAAGTAAAAATGTGGTATTATGGTGTAAGGATTATTATAAGTGTGTCAGGGTCGACGAAAGTGAATAGCTAAGTTAAACTAGGACAGATGATGACCAGCCTTCCCCATCCCCAATTTCGGCCTTGTGCCACATTTTTTGTATTTCTTACAAAAATAAATACAAGTTCATAGGATCTCCTTAGAGTTCTATTGGAGTTCAGTAGAACTATTAGCAGTTGATATTAATCGGCAGTTAGCTGAATGCTAAGGAGTCAGTTTTCAGTGGAATATTACCAAGTTGCAAACATTTTGGGTGCGTTGTTGATTAGCAAACGACATAGCACGATTATAACGTTCAGTGCGAGAACTACTCCACAAGAGAAAGGAAGTCGAAGTATACAATGGTCGAAACAGTATGATAATAGAAACAAAGAAGAGGACACAATTTTGCACTAAAATAGTATAAATGATAGTAGTTGCTCATCCCAGATATTCAAAGAGAAATTAACCAAACTTTGTTAACCCTTCAGTAATATATTAACAGTGAAAAGCAGAAATTCCTGTCATTGATGTTTAATGTCTTACCCGTGACTGACAGAAATGTCTGCTGTGATTAATGTGGTCAGGCTATTCGTTCTTCTTTTTCTTCTTTTCTGGTGTACTGAAAATCTTATATGTCCTTCTCTATGTCAAATATTTCTTTTCTTTTTTTTTTTAATACCCCTCTCATTTTAGTTTCATTATCTTTCTGGCTGCTTACACATATCTTTCTATCTCTCTTCCTCTCTGTTACTGAGCAGAAAACTCTTTGAAATAGCAACGCATCAAATATCGATTATGTTAGTAAGATTTTCGCTGTATCATTACAGGAGACTTAATGGGATTCGCCTGACCGGACGATTGCCTCGATCGGTCGACAAACGAGTGGACCTAGTCAGCGAGCGCCAGAAAGCTGACCGTAACTGTATTATTTAAACAAATTTCTTATCTGACAGGTGCCATGGACAGGTTGCAACTGATAGGCACTAGAATGGGGGCATCGATTGGCAATCACATAGAAATGACCGTGAAGTGGGGAACAGGGATTCAATAAATGTCAGGAAAAGGAAAAGTACGAAGCTGATTCTTTTCTGAGAGCCGTCTTCCGTAACGTTGACCTAACGTCAACAGGGAAAATGAAGCCCGCGGTTTTAATATGGTAATCATTTGTGCGTTTGGGAAAGCCGAAAATAAGCAATATACATTCAAGATGGAACGGACGCAGAGGCTGCGGCAAAATTATGCCTGAGATCTCTTTTGCGATTACTAAACGACGCACCCGGTACATTTCAGGTAAGAATGTCGACATGAAAATATATTCATCGTTATCTTAAATGAGAGATCTTTATCTCTTTTATTCCGTGTCTTTTAGCGATCATAGCTTTCTATAACTTTGAATCCCTTGTAGCTCTTAGCAATGTTTGTTATTTGACTATCACTCCACATTCTGTAATTCATTTAAACAGGCTCGCTTAGAAGCTTAATCGCTACTTGGTTTTTCTGTCATCTCTTACCATCAATATAACATCTGTGTATGTGTCTACACTTCTGAGATGAGGTAGTATTTATATTATTTACACTGGATTGTTTTCCCTAATCTTTAGTGCCGTTTTTACGACGTTTCGGCCGGTGTATGCTTCGGCCTTCTTCAGTGCTAGAAATTTTGAACCGAATCCTATATTTTGATCAGTGGGGTATATAATTCTTATTCAAATTTTTATAATTTTCTTTAAAAAAAATAAAAGAAAAAATAGACAAATATTAGAATTTTAACTAATTCTAATTTATTATCATTTTTGTCTGTACTTCTGAAATGAGGTAATACTTAAATTATTTACATTTTTTGGACTGTTGTCCTCAGCTTTATTGCAATATTTACGAGCTTTTCGGTCATTGTACTCTCCGGCCTTCTTCAGGTGCTAGGAATTGTGAACCAAACTCTTCATTTTGTTCAATGGAATATACAATTCTTATTCCAATTTTAATCATTTATTTTGAAAAAAAAAAAAAAAAAAAAGAAAGAAATAATTTTATGAGATTTTTAATTTTATTTTCATTTTTCTCTATACTTCGGAGATGAGGTAGTATTTATATTATTTACACTGTTTGAACTGTTGCTCACATCTTTATTGCTATGTTTACGACGTTTCGGTTGTTGCACGCTACAGCCTTCTTCAGGTTCTAGGAATTTCGAACCGAGCCTTTCATTTTGACCACTGGGGTGTATAATTCTCATTCCATGTGCGATGGCACTTTCAGATCCCAGGTAATTACCTCCCTTTAACTCAAATGTCTTACGTATTTGTTCCCCACGGCTGTAGCCAGGTATTGAACTAACATGGCCCAGTGAATATAGTCGCTTGTTAGCTCCAGTGACCTGGCCCATAAAATTGTGAGTTCAATACCTGACTACAGCAGTGGTGAACAAATAACTTTGAGAGTTGAGTTAAAAGGAGATAATTACATGGCACCCGGAAGTGGCATCTCACATGGAACGAGAATTATCTACACTAGTGATTGAAATTTTTAGGTTCAAAATTGCTAGCACTTGAAGAAAGCCGGTGCGTACAACGGCCGAAGCGTCATAGCGACAGAGATGAGGACAACAGACATAACTGTGTAAATGATGTATATTTTCGGTGTGTTCACTTTTTCGGTTTTTTTTTCTATTTATGTATTTTTTAAAAAGTTGCTTTTACCCCATGCAAGGTAGTAAAGCCACTAAGACACGAGGTGTTACTGGGTGTTAAAGAATAATTTGGAACAGAAACAATAATAATGAACGAGAAAAGGAAAAAAGGATAAAGAAGACAGTAGATGGTGACTGACATTGCATTTAAAGTTTTGCAGATTAAAATTGGCTGGAAATCATGGAGCCGGAAGGGAATTCCACATAAGGGAAGTGCGAGAAAAGAATCTGTTAGCATAGAACTTACGGCTACGTCTAGCCTGCTCGACTACAAATTGATAATATCCTAAGGCCAGCCTAGTATTGCGCTTACATTAATCTTGTCTAGGCCCTATAGTGACAATCTCATTTGAACAATTACGATGAAAGTATTTATAGAAAACACACACAGACAACCATATGCTGGTGAAAAAGTGACTGAATCCGAGCTACCAGATAAAGACTAATAATATTGCTGATTCTTGTTTACATTTTATCAAGGAGCTCAAGGTAAATAGCAGGAACATCTACAGTATTTACATTATTCGGACTATTGTCCTCATCTTTGTTGCCATTTGTACGACGTTTCGGCTGTTGTACGCTCCGGCCTTCTTCTAGGAATTTCGAACCGAACCCTTTACTACAATCAATCGGATATACAAACTCCATTCCCTGCGGGAAGCCTCCATTGGAAGTCATGAGTTATCACCCTCTAACCATACAAGGTACTTGTTTACGACTGCTGTAGCCTAGTATTGAACTAACACCTCAGCTCAAGTCAGGAGCTAACCAACATCTATATCCACTGGACCATGCAAGGAATGGAGTTCATATACCCTAGTGATTATAATAAGGGGTTCGGTTCGAAATTCCTAGAAGAAGGCCGAAGCGTACAACGGCCGAAACGTCGTACAAATGGCAACAAAGATGAGGACAATAGTCTGAATAATGTAAATACTGTAAATACTACCTCATCTCAGAAATATAGACAAATAGAATGATCTATTATTAAACGTCGTACAAATGGCAACAAAGATGAGGACAATAGTCCGAATAATGTGAATACTATAAATACTACCTCACCTCAGAAATATAGACAAATAGAATGATCTATTATTAAACGTCGTACAAATGACAACAAAGATGAGGACAAAAGTCCGAATAATGTAAATACTATAAATACTACCTCACCTCAGAAATATAGACAAATACTAAGCAAAAACATCTGATCATATGCGGCAGAAATATTCTTATTTTATGTATAATTTTAATTGTATATTTTGTTTCCATTTTCCTTGAACCATCCATCGTGCTGATATGTTGTTTTTTTTTCATGGTATTTTTAAAATTGTGTTGTAGAACCAAATTTCTGTTGCCTCAAATCTTTTCGTCATCTGTTCAGCATTCAATAATTTATGCGAGGATTGAGGTTAAATTCATTTTCTCTGTTTTTAATGTGATTTTGTTGTTTGTTATAATTTTTTAAAAAGTTTTGGAAAACTCCTTTCCCCACTGTCGGTGGTAGATCGTTTGTTTTTCTATTAACCTACTCGCTCCCTGCTCTGTGGTAGGCTTATTTTTCATAAAACTTTTCGATCTCAGTCGGTTGGCATTAATATTCAGTGCTTAAGAAAACAATAAAAGCAAGGATATAAAATCAAATACGTATCGCCACTATATCATGTGTTGTAATACGGCAAACATCTATACACACGGTACATATTATATATATATGTTGTGTGTCCATAAAGTCTCTTTAAAATTTGAAATATATATAATGCAAGGCATTCCACTATAGCGCAGGGGGTTACACAGGGCGATATACGAGTTAGGATGTACATAGGGGGAGAGTTGGAGAGAATGGGAGGTTTAGTGTGTTAGGAGGTGTCTATTGACCTTACATTTAAACTCCTGGAGATTGTAGCCGTCGGGGAAGCAAGCATGCGGTAGGGAATTCCACAGGCGGGAAGTGCGAGGAAAGAAGCTGTTGGAGTAGAAATTGCGGTTACATTTCATCGGTTTCACTGTAAAAGGGTGGGATCTAGTTGCCAATCTAGTATCTCGTGAAAATTCACATCTAGGGGGCAACAGTGATTTACGTTCGTCATAGCAGAAGCCATGAAAGTATTTATAGAAGAGGCACAGGGAAGCCACGTCACACCGGTGAGAGAGATACTGCAGACGGTCAGCCAAGTCGGTACCAATCACATTACAGATTCTTCGCTGTATTTTGTCAAGAACCCCGAGGAGAATAGAAGGGACACTCGACCAGATGTGGCAGCAGTACTCAATACACGGGCGGATGGTGGATTTATATAATTGCAGGATAGATTCAGGCGGAAAGAATTTCCGGGCCCTACACAGAGAGCCGACTTTCATAGATGCGGATTTAGCAATGGATTCGACGTAGTCATTCCACTTGAGGTCCGCTGAGAGTGTCAGGCCAAGCAGGCGTAGTGATTTATTCTCTGGAAGGCAAGCCTGTTCCATGCTAATGGGAGGGAGGTGGTGGTTAATTGACAGCAGCTTCGTTTTGGAAGAATTGAATTTTACGAGCCATTTCTTACCTCAATCCACCACGGATTGGAGGTCCTTTTCAAGCGAGGTTCGCCTTATCATCAACATCAGATTTTTGATCGAGGCGAGCGTATACTGTGGTATCGTCAGCGTACATTCCTACTTGTGATCTTATGACATCTGGGAGATCATTGATATAGATTAGAAAGAGCGTAGGACCTAATAATAGAGCCTTGAGTTACACCCGCATTTGTAGGGTTGTTCTGTGAGGCATGTCTGTTTAATACCACCTTCAGTGTGCGGTTAGAGAGGAATGAGCGGATTAAGTCCAACAAAAGTCCAGTTATGTCATAGCTTCGCAGTTTCCGTAGAAGGCCGGCATGTCATCCTCTGTCGAATGCTTTAAGAGATATCCTGGGCGACAGTTCGGGCTTCACCATTCTTGTCGAGAGCCTGGTATATATACTCCGTGATGGTCGTTAGCATATCAGCAGTGGACCTGGTGAAGCGGAAGCCATACAGTTTCTCCGAGAGGAGCCCGTGGGCTGTGAGATGAAGAAGGCTGATGGGGCGGTAATTTGCGAGGTCCGATGGTTCACCAGTGTTCTTGAATATTGGAACCACAGAAGAAGACTTCCAACAGGCAGGAAAGCAGGAGGAAGATAGGCAGAGGTTGTAGAGCTTAGAAAGAATAGAGGAGAGTCCAGGGGCACAATTCTTCAAAACTATGATTGGGATTCCATCCCCACCACTCGCTTTGTGAGGGTCCAGTTTTGAGATTATGCTAGAAATCAGCGAGGGCGTTATGCGGACGTCATTCAATTGGGCCTCAGTTCTAGATGGGAAATCGGGTGTATGAATTTCAGACGAATCCAGAGTGGAATTGGTCGAGAATCTACGGGCAAAGCATTCAGCCTTGTCCGCTGAGGAGGTGAGGACCTCAAACTCGTTTATTAGTGGGGGTATTGAGGACTTACTCTTGCTAAGCACGCGTTTGCAGAGACGCCAGTAGTCTTTGGTACCGAACTTGGAGTATGCTATGCACTGCTTCATCCTGGCAGCAAACAGCATCTTAGCTTCGTTAAGTATCTTTTTACACTTATTACGAGCTGAGGCGAAAAGGCGCCTGTTTTGGTCCGACACGTGGCTACGATAAAACCGGAACAAGTGATTCGGGTGGGCAATGGCGGCCGAGCAAGCGGGCGAGAACCAGGGAGACGAATGGGATTTAAGCTGAAATTTCCTGGCAGGGATGAAAGCATCGATGCCAGCCTTAACCCAGGAAGAGACCTCTGATGCACAGTCTTCAATGGGAAGACTGAAAACATTGTTCCAAGGGACGTCGCAGAGAAAGTCACGGAACGAATCCCAGTCTGCTCTTTGATAGCAGTAGGATATTCTGTTTGTCTGGGTTTCTTGGGTAGGGGTGGAGTGGAAGGAGATAAATGTTTGTTACAGTAAAAAGAAAAAGTCAGTTTCAAATGTTTTCATTTGTAAACCCTTGTTTATAAAATAAATACGTTAATAAAAATGTTGATCTAGGCAGGTTTTCAGCTCGTATTTATATTTAACTGAGATCATAATTGAGTAAATTAGCCTCGAACAATGAAATTGGTCCGGACTTCTAATGTTCATCAACGATCTGTCTGATAAGTTTTCGATTCGGAACATATGCTGATGACAGCTTTTTACTCCTGTCTAAAGAGCAAACCTGAACGGATAATTAATGTCAAATTAGCAGCTGATCTAAAAATATGACTCACAATCTGTTATTAACTGGAGCAATGCATGGCTTGTTAATTTTAAGGCCTCCGAAACGAAACAGCTCTCTGTTAATAATCTGAGAGATGACCCACTCTAATGGAGGTTAGCAAAAGCCATACTGATGGATTACAGAAAAAGTGATGAAAAAGGCACAGGGTGGTTACATTACGGCGGTGGGAAAGTGACTGAAACCGAGATGCCAAGTCAGGACCAATAACATTGCAAATTCTTCTTTGTATTTTTTAAAATCTAAGTATATAACAGTCGCACCAGATCACATTGTCTAACGATATTCAAGGAATGGACCAATAATAGACTTATAAATATTTAAGAGAGATTCGGACGAGTAATATATCTAGCAATTAATTCACTATGATATTTCCCCTTTATGTTAACGGAAAATGTGAGCCTACCGACTGTCTTTTCTATATGTACTTTCATTGCAATTGTTCTGATAAAATTTTATCTGTGGTAGATAGACTTTATACATTTTAGCTCAGTACTACATTGGCTGCATTGTTTCGTAACTAAAAAGGCTAGATGTAACCATAAGTTCTATGGGAATAGTTTCTTCTCTGGTATTTTTTCAATTGGAGAACTCCTTTCCAGTTTCTTGCTATCTAGCCAAATTTGGACTTCAAAGAATGAAATTCAATGTCCATCGTTTTTCATGTCATTTTAGTTATTGTTCACTTATTATACTTGATTCTTCATAATTTTTTCCTTTGCTTATATTCTTTCACACACAGTAACCGCCTGCGTCTTCGTGGCTTTATTGCCTTACTTGGGGCAAATTTTTAAAAAGAAAACTAGGTGAGTCATATTAGTTACATTATTTATGACTAAAATAAATTTAGAAAACACAAACAGAAATCAGAAAATTGAACATAGTTGTAGTATCACCCAAAAACGCCATTTGCGTTTTGCCAAAACATCGAGCTCAAAATTAAGTCATATTCTAAAATAATTCGAAACTCGCATATTTATGTCAGGATTGGCGTCCGACACATTCGAAAATAGACATATTGATGCCCCAGGTTTTAAAGAATCGGTTAGTTCAGAAACTATGTGTCTTTTCCCCGGATCTATTCAACTTGTACAGCGAGACTATTCTGAGAAACAAAGAGGAGAGTACTGGATTGCTGTGTGATGTCGGTTCTTCAATATGGCAGTGAATGTTGGACAATATCTTCGAAGATGAAGAAAAGAACTTGAAGCAGCTGAAATGAGGTTCTACAGAAGGATGCTGCGAATATAATGGATCGAGCATGTTAGCAATGATGAGGTTTTGGAAAGGATGAAACGAAAATGAAAATTAAGACTGAGCATCAGGAAGAGACAACTAAAGTTCCTGGGACATGCAATGAGGAAGGAGGGCTTAGAGAACCTGATACTAACAGGCCAGATAGAGAGAAAAAGAGACAAGGGAAAGCACCAGATAACATATTTGATGAACCTGATCAGGTGGATGACGGAACGAGGGTTGGGTGGTGTAACAGGAGAAAGCGTGCTAAGAGCCACCAGGGATAGGGAGATGTGGAAAGCCAAGATCGTTTATGTCTTGAAAGGATATGGCACATAAATGAAAGAATTACGGTGCAAACGGACACATATTTACATACATATTTCCAAGAAAGACAAAAACAATGAAAACTGCATCGTCCGAATTAATATTTTGTAAATAGTCTCGGTTTAATCAGTAAGCTAACAGGCGCAGACAAGCACACTTATCTTCTCTTGGACGCAATAACCAACTAAATAACCATTCTATGGACCCATCTTCGATATATCTACAGTCTTGCACGGACGCCGAATACTTTTTGCAGTGGTGTAATTTCATGATATTACTCACTTCATGGCGCAAGACGGGTTCGTCGCCCAGCAACCACATTCATTGACCAGCTATGTTATGACACAGAATGCCACCCTAATGACGACCGATATTGACACGGGATGATGATGGTCAGCGTGATAAACTCATGAATGTCCGAGTTAGCTCGACCGGAAGAATAATAATAATAATATAAAAATCCTTTGCTAACTGATGAAAAATCATTCATTAGTATGGGAGATTAAAGAATTTGAATATAGAATAGGTTGTGCTCAGGGTAATTTAATCCAAAACCACAAATTGCTACCAAACGAAAGAAAAAGAAAAAAAACTTGAGCTACGTTCTCAAATAGCTTTGTTAGGTCGACTCCTTCATATGAATTCCATGCATACCACCCAATCAGTTCATAAATATCTGATTTATCAGCTGTATACAACTACGTATTCAGATCAATGATTAAAATTAGCTTTGAGCAAATGAATCCTGTAGGTCTTAGAGAGAACCTCTATTTTTAGAACTTCATGGGCTCTGGCTACAGAATCACAAAAACTGTAACAAGCAACAGAATTCTCATTACTTGAATACTTTCAACAGCAGGAACAATTACAATAGATAACACGAAGAGAAAATAATGACATAATAAGATGTTGCCATTCCACAGTACTTTAAGCAAAAGATTAGAAAGGAAACCTCTGATTAATATTAGAAAGAACAAAAACATTTAGTTGACTTGAGAAACATATTATCTTGAAAAACTGTTTAAATGGAAATATTTTATTAATTTTAGCTGACAGTAGTACAGGCAGTTCGGTCTATGAAATCCGAATGTTTACTTACAAGAAAAATATACCATTACCGTTACAATTGCAGTGGGGACCCGACCCAACGTGTGCACGCAAAGAGTTTCTAGCGTTACGTGTTAACTGTGACAAAAGAAAATTCAGAGATAAAAATCACATACAAATATTTGATTTACAAAAATATTAAATAAAAACCTTTACAAATATGCAGATTTGCATTCAAATAGAAAACGTATAGTTTACTAATGGCAGGCAAAGTGTTACGAAGGGGAAAGAAGGGACAGTATCTTTACCCAGTTAAATTGGCGAAGAAGTTAAATGCTATACTTTTTTTGAAATCCTTAAATGTGTATATAAAGAATAATTTTAAGTACAGTCAATGAAAGAGTCAAAAATATCTATTTACCCTTTTTGTTCTAGGAGGTTCTCTTTCGGGTTTTAGTTGGTCGCCGATTTTTCTTAGAGATTCCTTCGGCTGGATATAAATCCTTAAATCAAAGCCGGAGTCGATAATGTCAGCAAATCCTTTTAACAACTAACTACTCTTTTCTCAAAACCTCTTTTTATAGAGGGCTAACAGCCAATTTGCATATTCTAGAATCTTTTAGAATTCTCTCGATTTTACTGGAACATTATGGTATCTTCTAAAATGTTCTATTCCTAATTTCTCTATTTTTACAACTACTTCATGAATTATAACTTCTTTGTAATAACAAGTAGAACTCAATAGCATCTCTTACTACAAATTTTTAGACATTATTAATATTATTTTTTATATATAAATCCATCCTGAGAAACACTAGTAAAAACAAAATAGTCACATTCCATGTCAAGGGAGACTGTCGGGATATCTAACACGTTTTTTAAACATTTTCGTGTTATTTTTATATTTATTATGGTTACAATTTTCAATTGTTTACTCATGTTAAAATTAATTCGTACACAACTAACTCATGCGATATAATGAACAAAAAAAACCCAGAGAACTGAAAACCGTATGACAACACCCCTCATGGGGATGTGGCATGTGACCCTCTGCGAACGATACTTACGAATACAAAATGGCCATTTCCATTGGAATATTTCTAATTTGACATTTAAAAATCTCACTTGACTGGAAAAATAGAAATAACCACATTAATTTGGGCCAAATATTTTAGAAATAACATTTAACTTATTAGATTCCGAATCTAACTGCATCGCAGATTTGCATGCGTGGCCGGCTAGTAAGGTCAGAAAAGGTAGCACCTTGTCTTGCCAGAATTATATTTCTCGGCCACCAGTCACACCATATGCACTCAAAGGTAAATCGTTTTATGGAAAGAAACTATAGCGGGGCCGGCAGGATCGGGCTCCCGGCCTGTATTTTCTGGCCTTCTCTATCATTAACTTTTTTTTTACCTATATTTGAATATGGTGTTTTTTTTTTATTTTGATGTCTTTCTAATCTTTGATTTTTGTCCAAACTCATGATTTCTTTTGACAACCTATCTCTATTTCTGTTCAACCATCCGTTCATATAAACTCCTGACGTTGGTTACTTGCTGTTTTCTTTGCTTCTCTTGCATTTATGATGTTCTATGAATATTAAATTCTCAAGTCCGTCTATCCTGATAATGTGTAATAACTGTCTTTTTCGAAATGTATAACTTTATCTGTAATTTCTACTTTCTTTAAGACTTTGTTGTTACCATGTTCTGTCTATGGTACTGTTAGAATTCAACAAGATAACTATATCCTTGTCACATCTTTATCTGCGAGCAGATTGTCCAGCATTCACAGCCGTATAGGAAATATTATTAGCTTGTTACAAAAACTGTAGCCAATTTCAGAAACATAATTTAATTCTTGAAAACTTAACCGTAGAAATGTACAAATAAGTCAAAATACGAGACTTAAGCATCTATGAAGCTCTGCCAATGATCGACGAGTGTATTTATTCCTCGTTGATAAACTGTTATTGGCTGTGATGCAACAAAGTCTTTGAAAGCTTGATTGCACCTCTGGTTTTGACCTAAAAGTTTTAACATTTAAAAATGTGCCTAAGTGTTTAAAAAATGATAATCAGTGAGTGAAATATATCAGGAAAATCTGGAGGATGTGGTAAACTCTCATATCGCAAGTCTGTGAATTTTTATTGGCTGTGATGCAACAAAATCTTTGGAAGCTGATTTAACCGCGGGTTTAGACGTTTTACCATTTAAAAGTGTGCTTAAGTGTTTACAAAAATGATAATCAGTAGGTAAAAGATTGGGAGAATATGGGGGATTTGGTAAAATCTCGTAACCCAAGTCTGTGAGTTTTTGCAACGTCATTCATGCAAAATGTGGCCACACATTATCGTGGAGCAGAATTAGACCACGTCTATTCAACAATGCAGGTCTTAAATTTAGCAGGCGTGCATGCATTTCAGTAAGTTGACTTCAATAAATCTCTACATTTATGCTCTGATTGGCTTCTAGAAAGCTGTAGCGAATAGCACCAATTGCAGACCACCAGAGTCGCCATAATCTTTTACTGATGAGACTTTGGCTTTAGAAAATTTTTGGGGGTCTCATCACGATCAAGGAATTGATCTGATTGTTTACGGTTATCATAAACGATTCAGTTTTCATCACAAGTGACTATTCGGTCAAGAAATAGATCCTTGGTGTTACGCAGAAATGGCATTGAGTACACTTCAAAACGCACAAGTTTTTCATTATCATTGAGATCATGAGGAACCGATTTATCGAGCTTTTACCTTACCAATACTCTGATTACAAATTAAAAATACATTCTCTCTTCCGGTCAAGAACTATTAAGTTGTTACGAAAATACTTATCGATTTCAGAAACATAATTTTATTTATAAAACTTAACTGCAGAAGAAATCAAAATACGAGCTTTGAGAATCTATGCACCTCTGCCATAGATCGACAAAATTATTTATTCTTCGTTGATAGAAAGTTATTGGCTGTGATGCAACCTAATCTTTGAAAGCTGATCCACCTCTGGTTTGAACCTAAAAGATTTATCATTTAAAAATGTTCTAAGTGCTTAAAAAAATGATAATCAGTAGGTGAAAGATCAGGATAATATGGATGATGTGGTAAACTTTCTTATCCAAAGTCTGTGAGTTTTTGCAGCACCATTCTTGTAACATGTGGCCGTGAATTAGACCACGTCGATTCATCGATCCAGGTTTCATTTCTTGCAGTCGTGCATGAATTTCAGCAAGTTGATTGCAGTAAAGCTCTGCCTTAATACTCTGATTGTCTTTCAGAAAGCTGTAGTGGATAACACCAATTGCAGACCACAAGACAGTCACCATAATCTTTTGCTGGTGCAACTTTGGCTTTGGGAAATGTTTGGGGTCTCATCACGATCAAGCCATTGACCTGATCATTGCGATCATGAGGATCCCATTTATCGAGCTTTTACATCTTGCCAATTCCCTGCAAACGATGTGAGATTGTTACAGTGCTGACCTCAAGCGCCTGAGACATTTCTCTGACATTTTCACGGAGGTTTTGCTCAACAACTGCTTGAAAATGTTTGTTGTCAAGGTTGCATGACAGTCTTCCACCTTCATCATCAAGGCTCTCATCGCTAGTACGGAATTTCTAGTGCTTCTTTCATACTATCCGATAACTTGAGGACCCATCTCCCCATGTTTGTTGATATTGTCAAAATTTTTGGAGGCACTGCACCCAAGTTTGAATTCATGCAAGAAGAGTAAACGAAGATAACGTTCTTTCATGTTCATAATTAAGGGATCTTATTTTTTAAGAATATTTCCGTCTGAAATTAAGTTAAAAATTCACACCTTAATTGTTATGTATACCAACATTCATCTAATATATACTGTCAATATTAAGTTAAAATGGCTTTTCAAAATTCAACATTTCGAGCGGCCATTATTTTTGTACCAACCTAATACATAGCAGTTTAACATATTGTTTGTATTTCTAACGATATTTATAAAACTTTAACTGTTGGTATAAGCCTCTTTTTCATATTTGAGGAATTGTATCGTGTTGTATGCCATGGCATCTTACAAATTAAATATTATATTGCGGATTCTTCCACAAAAATTGTTTTCTACGCTTACAAAAAAAAGTTTATAGCCAATTGCATAATATTGATGGGAAACATCGATTGGTTCTGCCTTCCAAACTGGGCCGTTCGAATGGTCCTCTTGTCGTCAGACCTTAGAATTCTTAAAAAAACTGAAGCTATTGATTCAATTTTGTAACAATTTATTGATTATTTTATCTTATCTGTCTGTTTTATGGCAGCAAAGTCGATAAGATATGAAAGAAAATGTTAATAACATCATGAGACAAAGAACAGAATCAAAATATTTGATTAAATGAATTAAAATTATGAATTATTTTACACACACACACACACACACACACACACACACACACACACACACACACACACACACACACACTTTATTTCAACGACGCGTTTCGTCCTCTTTATCAAGGCAATCTAAAGTTTATGCTGCACGTGTTTATAGGAAAAGAGGCAAGGATGTCGTTTATAATTTTGACTTAAAGAATAGTTTTAATTCAAAGGCGAGCATATATTAAAGTTAAGACAAGATCAATTGAAACTGCACTAATTTGGAAATGTTTAATTGTTAGTTGATGACTAACATCATCCAACACATTTAAAATAAATACTGCTACTAAATGTTGGAAATTAAAATTATTCTGATATCAAAAATTATACAGAAAAGATTTTATCTCGGGAATACAGCAACTACTTTACGAAAGTTTTTTTGTATTTGTTAATGTTTAACGAGCTGGACTACTTGTCTATTACGACTGAGTAGCAAGTTTAATCATCATTAGGTACGTGTACTTGTAACCATGTGCTAAGCTTGTGCATAGAGGTGAATTAATGGTTATCAAAATGGCCTTGCTGGTCGTTAATAATGACTGGTGAGTTTGATCCTCTATGGAGGATCTATACAAAGTCCAGCTTAGTTAACAAAAAAGAAATTTCGGGCGTTGAAGAAAATGAATGAAATAATTACCGTTTTTATTTGGCTCATGGATTTTTAAAAAATATGCACAAATACCTTTGAGAATGGAACCAATTCTTCTTTTATCTCTCAGCAGATTCTCGAACAATTCGAGACTGGACTCGTCTGGAGTTTCTACACCCGACTTCCCACCTAGAATTGATGCTCAACTGAATGACGTCCATATTACACCCTCGCTTGTCTCTAAGATAATCTCAAAACTTGACCCTCACAAAGCGAGAGGAGGGGACGGAATCCCAATCATGGCTTAAAGAAATGTGCCCCCAAACTATCCTCCGTACTTTCTAAGCTCTACAACTTCTGCCTCTCTGCTTCCTTCTTTCCTGCCTGTTCGAAATCTTCCTCTGTAGTTCCTATATTTTAAAAACACTGGAGAACCCTCGGACCCCGCAAATTACCGACCTATCAGCCTTCTCCAATCTTTGGCAAAGTATTCGAAGCCATTATCAACGCCGAGGTGGTTCAGCATCTCACAACACACAGGCTCCTCTCGGACAAGCAGTATGGTTTCCGCTTCTCCAGGTCTACTGCTGATATGCTAACGACCATCACCGAGTACATATATCAGGCACTCGACAGGAATGGTGAAGCCCGAACCGTTGCCTTGGATATCTCTAAAGCGTTCGACAGAGTTTGGCATGCTGGCCTTCTATGCAAACTTCGGAGCTATGGTATAGCTGGACAATTGTTTGAACTAATCCAGTCATTCCTATCTAACCGCACATTGAAAGTGGTATTAAACGGACATGGCTCCCAGAACTACCATATGAACGCGGGTGTCCCTCAAGGCTCTATCCTAGGTCCTACGCTCTTTCTGATCTACATTAATGATCTCCCTGAAACCATAAGATCCCAAGTAGGTATGTACGCCGATGACACCACAGTTTATTCTCGCCTCGATCAAAAAATGGTGTGGGCGACAAAGCTAACCTCGCAGCCGAGCTTGGAAAGGACCTCCAATCCGTAGTGGACTGGGGTAAGAAATGGCTCGTAAATTTTAATGCTTCTAAAACCATGCTACTATCAATTAATCATCGTAGACAATCGCACCTACCTGCTAATAGCATGGACCAGGCTTGCCTCCCAGAGAGTAAAACACTACGCCTCCTTGGTCCCACACTTTCAGCGGACCTCAAGTGGAATGACTATATCGAATCCATTGTTAAATCCGCTGCTATGAAAGTCAGTTCTCTGTGCAGGGCCCGTAAGTTTTTTCCGTCTGAATCTATCCTGCATATTTATAAATCTACCATCAGCCCGTGCATTGAATACTGTTGCCATATCTGGTCGGGTGCTCCTGCTATTCTCCTTGGGCTTCTCGACAAGGTACAGCGGAGGGTCTGTAATGTGATCGATACCGACTTGGCAGACCGCCTGCAGTCTCTCTCTCACCGGCGCGACTTGGCTTCCCTGTGTCTCCTCTATAAATACTTTCACGGCTTCTGCTCCGATGAACTTAGATCACTGGTGCCCCCTAGGTTCGAATTTGCACGAGATACTAGATTAGCAACTAGATCCCACCCTTTTACAGTGAAACCGATAAAATGCAACCGCAACTTCTACTCCAACAGTTTCTTTTCTCGCACTTCCCGACTGTGGATTTCCCTTCCACATGATTGCTTCCCCGACGGCTACAATCTCCAGGAGTTTAAATGTAAGGTCAAGGGACACCTCCTAACACACTAACTCGTTTCCATTCTTTCAAACACTCTTCCCACCCACCCATCTATCTATCACCTCCCTTCCGACATTTCCTATATCTAACCACTCTTTCTATTTACCTTCCCCTATGTAGCCCCAAGCGCAATAGTGGCAGTGGAATGCCTTGCTTGGGGTCAAATGATTGAAAAAATAAGATATGGATTTAATAGCAAGACGGTTAGGGTTCTTTAACCTTGGTTGACAACCTACTGTGTCAAAGACGTCCGCCTAGTCAGCCATGTCTCGAAAGAGATATGATCACCCAATCGTGTAGCATATATGTCATATATATATATTTCAGATTAGCTGAAAACAATAGTTGGAAAGCTTCTACTTGGTATGAAGTGTGGCATTGGTTTTCTATTGTTATGTACTAAGAAACTGATCTCCAAGTACTAATACACATTAATACAATCGGTAACGAACACAGTTAAAACTTTTGTTGAACCTAAAGTGAGGGATCTGTTTCTGAAGTAATGAACTGAAGTAATGAACTGATCCCCCATTAATTAATCCATCTCTTCTCTCTTAAGCTATGGGTTGAATAAGAGGACAGGTTAGGTTCTATAGTCTTGGTTGGCAATCAGTCTACCGCAGAAAGTAATAGCAACCTACCACAGGAAAATTTTCTGTCTAGACATGTGTTATATACGGCCAAGCGAGTATGACATATCTATCTAAACTTATTTATAAATGGAACTTTGTCTGTGTGTATGTCTGTTTCCTATAGACTCCGAAACGGCTGAACCGATTTTCCTGAAAATTTACACAGTTGTACGATAAGCGTCTGCGAGTGTTCTTCGCTAGGTTTTGTCTCGCGGTACCCCCGATAAATATATAAATCGATATTCCAAAAAATCGGGTTATAGAAGGAGTGGTCCGACTTTAATCCAATTTAATACACTCACAGACAAATACATAAGAAACGATATTCAGAAGTTTCAAAGTCGCAGTTCTTACAATAATGCAGAAAATCGATAATATATATATATATATATAAAAGGCAAGATGTTTGTGTGTGTGTCTGTTTCTCTGCCTGTATGTCTGTATTTTTTTCAGCCTTTTATTTTAGTTTTTGCTTCGGGTTTGGGTCAAAGTAGGTATAATTGTAATTCTTAGTCTCCGCCATGATACCATTTACTCAGAGGACTTATTTACCCTTCAAAATTCAGTTTACGACGAAAAAAACTTATTTGATATCGATACCAGGAAATCAAAGTTTGACTTACATCCATTCATTTTTTTTCAGTCTACGGTTTCGCTTTAACTGGAAACAACTATTGCTTTTTAGACTTTCGTACCAACGTCCAAAGTGTCTGAGCTCCAGGACCATGGATTAGTTTTAAAGCTCTCATTACACCCGACCAACGCCGGGCTATACTGCTAGTGACATATAACTGACTGACTGATATGCTCACCATTGTTTTGTGACACCTTACCCTCGGCTGGTTCGCAGCCACTGTTCCGGTACCTGCTGTGATGATGACAACCGGAACCTGAGTGGGTGATACTATCAAAACGGCACCAATTATGACGACACTCTCTGGTCGCTAATCGTGCTGTTGGCCTCATCACAGTAGCTGGTCTTCAAGACGTCTATTACAACGGTGAATCTTTCTGTCTGAGTTCTTTGATCTCAGAAAAATCACGTTGAAAACCCGGTAGCCGTCTCTCTACTACCTCAAATCAGACCGGACACTCGTGTACACTTGTGTTGAAAAAATTAAATACGGCACCCCCCCCCCCCCCAAAAAAAAAAATAATAAATGAATAAATAAATAAATGAATAAGTTCGAAGATGCCTGGATGAGTTACGAGAAAAAGTCTTTATATATAAAAACATAATTAATTATAAAAGCAGAATGTACAATCGCCGAATTTCAAAATTTACAATGGAGAGAAGGATTCTTTAAGCAACCAGAGCTCTCGATTTTCCAAATAAAAATTTATTTTCATAACGGAGCGATGTTTTCGTTGAGACTAATCAGTGCTTTCGATTTTCCAAATAAAGAAAATCTTTTCATAACAGTTAAAGTTTTCGTTAAGAATAGTCGGAGTTTTCAATTTTCCAAATAAAAACTAGTCTTTCACGGCTCTTTACTGGAACTTTACGGAATTAGCCAAAGAGGAGCGGCGTGGCGGCTGGCGGTGGGATCGTTTGGTCTCTGTCACTCGACAGCTCTGAAAAACTCCCAAATTCACTCAAATTTTCTCTAATTCTCTATACCGAAGCTTTATGGAAACGGCCGAAGTTGAACATTCTGGTGATAATAGAAGATTCACCTTTTCTCCTTCGCTCGGCAATAAAAAATCTCTTTTCAGTTAGTTTAACTCTTTCTCGGTTCATTTAGTTTCTATACATCTTTAGTTATGGCTCTATCGGAGGCGCAGTATTCGACTTTAACTCTTTTACGTTGATCGGCGGCAGACTTTTCTACGTTTCTTTACCTCTTCAGTCATGAGTTCTATGGAAAGCGACTAGGCTGTCTCTACGGTTGGCACCCTAATCAGCATGGCTCCCGGTTGGGAACTCTTTTCCCTCAATTGTTACATCTTAACAGCAACTAACTCACTAAACAAAAAACTGATTTTTCTCACTGGGGTCTCGATTTTTATAGTTGTACCCAATTCTCTTGGGGGATGGACCGGGTATCTATGCAACTAAAACTTTGACCAATGAGATTATTTTCCACCTATACGATTTAAGGGGGAGTTATGATTCAACGAATGAAATATCAGCACCTCACATAACGCAATGTCTTTTTGTCCTCTTCTCAGTTGCATCATCTTAGGTTTTCAAAAAATTTTAAAATCATTTCCCAGCAGATGTGGGAGGAAGGACTTGACCTTAATTTAACTTCAACAAGAATCCTGACAAATTGTTGTGACTATCGCTATGTCTCACTTCCACTGGCCCAAAACAATTCGCTTCGAATACAATGAAAAAATATTTTTTCCTTCTTTCCCAATGTTCAGCTAATTTCTCTATTTTTCAGATTTTACAAGTACATAGATATTAAATATTTTTAAGTAAAGCTCACATTGCGAATTACAATAAAGTACAATTAACAATACCACTAGAAATAATTTCCTTCACTCCGTTGTATTCAGCCACAAATTATATTTACGATCGAAATAGGGTTACATTTGAAATGAATTGTTACCAGTTATCAGGTAACTTTTCGATAGCTTTTAAATAAATTTCAGGTTTTGATGTTAAAAATTTTCGATGAACTTTTGAATTTACTTTGTCCACATCAAAGCATTTAGTAGCGATCGGAAATTATAAATTATCAGTCATTGCTAACTCAGGGGAAAATGGCGGGTCGGTTAGAAAAAACCAATCTTGTTCCAATTTTTTCCTAATGTTATTCTTACTGTATGCTGCCTTGGGTTGTCACGGAAATAGAAAACATTTTCCCTATTGATGTCCTCGGGTGCGTGTATGTGTGTGTGTGTGTGTGTCTGCTGGGGAGTGGGGATCATTTCGATAAATTTTTTTATGGACACTTTTACACGTGACTGTAATGTTCTACTCCGTTTAAAGAACACTGAATTGATATTACTTTGATGATCCCATGGAACGCACAACGTTAACTTACTTCTCTGAAACTTATTTTTGTTTGTATCTATTGCGCTGTAAATTGTCACGTTCAATCCATTTTTTTCGCTGGTTGTGATATATTATCATACAAACACGGGTGTCCCTCAAGGCTCTATCCTAGGTCCTATACTTTTCCATATCTACATTAACGATCTCCCAGATGTAATAAGATCCCAAGTAGGCATATACACTGACGACACTACAGTTTACTCTCGCATCGATCAAATATCTACTGGGGCTGACAAGGCAAACCTCGCTACCGAGCTTGAAAAAGACCTACGATCCTGGAGTAAGAAATGGCTCGTGAATTTTAAAGCTTCCAAAACGAATCTATTATCTATTAACCATCACAGACAATCGTTCTTACCCACCATTAGCATGGATCAGGCTAGTCTCTCTGAAAGCAAAACACTGCGCCTCCTCGACTTAACTCTGACAACAGACTTCAAGTAGAAGGAATATAGAGAATCCATAGCTAAATCCGCTGCTAAGAGAGTCGGTTCTTTGTGTAGGGCCAGGAAGTTTTTTTTTTCGGCTGAAACAATCCTGCACATATATAAATCTACCGTATTTGACGTAAACACGTTATTGCTATTTCATTATTCAAATTTTCACCAATTTCGACACACTGGCGCAATCATATTTGACTTTAACAGGACATCGGTCCTGGGTATGACGGTAAACTGCATCCGGCAGCAAGGCCTCTGATTGAAAGGTTTTGAGGAGCATGAAATCACCTCTTAGTTGCTGTTGTTCCCAGGTCCACCCTGGCCCGGGGTGGTAGCACCTGTTAGGGTCCCAGCTATGCGCAAATAGTTAACCCCCCAAACTGTGAAAAATATAAAAATAGACTTTTATAGAAAAATATACATTTTTGAATGGAAAATATTATCAACAATACAGTTATGAAAAAAATTACCATGACACATTTTTGAAGGAAAAATAATATTACCAGCAATACAGTTTTGAATGCAAAACTAGAAGACATTTTCAGTTTCTAAAATAAGAAACTTCATCAAAATCTGACAAAATCCTTTTGGTATTAAATAACCCACAGAGGTTGAAATGCCGTTAAACAAAACTCACTCACTCACTAACAGGACATACTGAAATGACAAGAAGGTAGAGGACTACCTCTATGATGGGCTTGCGTGAATAGGTGAAAGAAAAGGCATTAAGAGGCTGGGCAAATGTACACATGTTAATAAGAGCTGCAAGTGATAAACGCTTGTGAAGGGCCATGACCTCTCACGATTTAAATACACCTGAAACAAAAAAGAAGATTAAGCGTACATTGCACAGACCTAAGCTACAAATATGAGGTTCCTCAGTGAGTAATTGACATTCAAAAGGATCATTTCATTTGATTCATAGATAGATTTTTATCGCCTGTAGAATTCCCTTGCTTTCTCGACAGCTACAATCTCCAAGAATCTAAATATAAAGTCAATAGTCATCTCCTATCTCACTAACATTCATCCTCTGTCTCATGCTTCTTTCTCTGTCCACTCCACTCTCATCAGTATTCTAATACATCTATTACCCACTTGCTGACACTATAATTTGTTACTCTTTCTCGTAACTTTCCTCCTATGTAACCCCCTGCAAAAAAGTGGCAATAAAATGTCTTGTTTGAGGCGATAAGATTACAAAAATATGTTCTTCTTCTTCTTCTTCTTCTTCTTCTTCTTCTATGTGCCCTGTCCCTTCAGGACGTAGGCGATCATGGCTCTCCACGTCTCCCTACTCCTTGTGGCTCTTAGTATGTTTGCTCCTGTTGCTCCTGGCAACCTCCGTTCCGTCATCCACAAGATCAGTCCCTGCAAATAAGTCATCCGCTACCTTCCTCTGTCTCTCCTTCCTTCTATCTGTCCAGTCAGTATCAGGTTCTCCAGGCTCTCCTTCCTCATTGCATGTCCAAGGAACTTCAGTTGTCTCTTCCTGATGCTCAGCATCAATTTCCTTTTTGTTGCCATTCTTTCTAACACCTCGTCGTTGCTTGTATGCTCAGTCCACGATATCCGTAGCATCCTTCTGTAGAACCACATTTCGGCCGCTTCCAGTTTTGTCCTCATTTTCGATGATATTGTCCAGCATTCACAGAACTGGAAACTTTTGAAGAAACAGTAAATTAATCTTCAATTATAACTTTATTTCAGCGACCTTTTTTCTCATTAAAAAATGGCTAACAGTCAGTGTATCCTGCAACTTATAAGCATGACCATTCTTCATCAAATCTCAGAGACAGACACTACAAAACCACAAAAAACTTACCAAATAATGGAAACCGTAACCGAGTTTCAATAGCAGCAACAACTAAAATTGAAAGCATGTGCAACTAGAAAGGAAAAT
>JBBBDQ010001351.1:6430000-6472500 GCA_037127315.1 Ascarosepion bandense
ATCTCAGTCTACTCATATCTATCTATCTATCTCAGTCTACTCATATCTATCTATCTATCTCAGTCTACTCATATCTATCTATCTATCTCAGTTCACTCATATCTATCTATCTATCTATCTATCTCAGTCTATTCATATATCTATCTCAGTCTATTCATATCTATCTATCTATCTATCTATCTATCTATCTATCTATCACAGTCTACTCATATCTATCTATCTATCTATCACAGTCTACTCATATCTATCTATCTATCTATCTATCTATCTATCTATCTATCTCAGTCTACTCATATCTGTCTATCTATCTATCTATCTATATACAGTCTACTCATATCTGTCTATCTATCTATCTATCTATCTACTCATATCTATCTATCTATCTATCTATCTATCTCAGTCTACTCATATCTGTCTATCTATCTATCTCAGTCTACTCATATCTATCTATCTATCTATCTCAGTCTACTCATATCTATCTATCTATCTATCTATCTATCTCAGTCTCTCTATCTATCTATCTCAGTCTACTCATATCTATCTATCTATCTATCTATCTATCTCAGTCTACTCATATCTATCTATCTATCTCAGTCTACTCACTTATCTATCTATCTATCTCAGTCTACTCATATCTATCTATCTATCTCAGTCTACTCATATCTATCTATCTATCTCAGTCTACTCATATCTATCTATCTATCTCAGTCTACTCATATCTATCTATCTATCTATCTATCTATCTATCTATCTCAGTCTATCTATCTATCTATCTATCTATCTATCTATCTATCTATCTATCTATCTATCTATCTCAGTCTACTCATATCTATCTATCTATCTATCTATCTATCTCAGTCTACTCATATCTATCTATCTATCTATCTATCTATCTCAATCTACTCATATCTATCTATCTATCTATCTATCTATCTCAGTCTACTCATATCTATCTATCTATCTATCTATCTATCTATCTATCTATCTCAGTCCACTCATATCTATCTATCTATCTATCTCAGTCCTCATATCTATCTATCTATCTATCTATCTATCTATCTATCTCAGTCTACTCACTTATCTATCTATCTATCTATCTATCTATCTCAGTCTACTCATATCTATCTATCTATCTATCTATCTATCTATCTATCTATCTATCTATCTCAGTCTACTCATATCTATCTATCTATCTATCTATCTATCTATCTATCTATCTATCTATGTCAGTCCACTCATATCTATCTATCTATCTATCTATCTATCTATCTATATAAATATTTGATAGGTATGTCTATTGGTATCTAACGTTATCGTTGAACATATCCCAACATACAAAAACAGTCTTTTTCTTTTATTCACTCTGTACCTGTCTTACTGATTGATACTATGAGAATAGTTGTATCTGACGGATGGCCCACAAACCAATATTCGATCAGTATCGATTGGATCATCATGGGGAAAGGGTGGGATTTTGAATGAATCGAAAATTCTTAGGATCATCGGCCAAGAAACATCACTGACATGTTCCGAAAATCAAGCAAATATATATATATATAGTTTGAGTAAAACACCGTTAAAAAAGCGTTCTTAAAAATCAAAAATGTTAACAGTAAAATCAGTTATTAAAAATCACCTGAAGACGCTACTCGTAATAGAAACCTCGGAAGCGAAATAACTCGTTTAAAAATGAAGCATATATATTATGGTCATCCATATATAAGCCTGTTGTACTGTATCACAGTTCGTCAGTGTGGCTAGACCTCCACTTGCTTCTGGCCGGGATAGAAGCTCAGCCGATTTGTTGTCAGTCGAAGTCGCTAACACATAAGCCATAGGCTCATGGAATCAAAGAAAGGAAATTTTTCCGTGTTATATATAAGCGGTGTATAGATACGCTAGTCACCGCACTATATATATATATATATATATATATATAAGCATGCAGTGTGGGTATAGAAGAATCCAAAGGAATATTCTGTACATACACTGATAGGATAACTCTCTAAGGGAGCACTAAATATATATGTATATAAATACATATAGAGCAAATATGAAAAAAATTAAGGTAGACGCGTTATTTCATGGTAAATCGGACGTATATTTTACAAAGGGTTTTACACGAATCAGTTGTAAAATAAAGACGGAAGCTGATGATGGTTCGCCTGAAATAGGCCCACACCATGAAATAACGTGTTTGCCTTAATTTTTCTTATATATATGTATATATATATATATATATATATATATATATATATATATATATATATACTATCACACACTTTACCGTCCAAAATATTCCTCACTGCCTAAACAATGGGCAATTTTTAAACTGTCCATTGCTTTAATACACGTGTATTAATAGGCATACATATATATATACACATATACACATATATTTACTAAAATTACCGTTCAATATAGGCCTAAAAAAACAAGTGTTTCTTTGCATACATACATAAACGTTCGCCATTATGCACAATATATTTCACGACCCTTCCTTCAAAAATAATTATCAATTACTTAAATATGCATGACACATAAGAATTAACTCTAAATCACAACATACCAGAAAACTGTCACCTGGTTATTTTTTTTTCATTTTCTCTTGGTTTCTGAAGAAGCGTTAATAAAACTTAACCAATATAAAGTGCACCACAACGCACAACTAAATTCTGATACATTTTCTATGTTTTTAATTTTATTCTAGTGTTCAAGTTTTATTTTATTTTTGCGTTGTTTTGAACACAATGAAAAACTAGCGACACCACCAAGAAATGCCCTTTGGCCGAAACTGTTTGGGTCAAGAAAAATTAGGCCAAGTTTTTGAACTACCTTACTTTTACAAAAAATAATGAAGAAATGCTAGAGAAAGATATGCTGCTGTATTTAATATACGATATTCAAAAAAGGTTGCTACACAAATGAAGATTAATATATATATATATATATATAATGTTTGGCGCCAAAGTTGTATTTGTAGCAGCTTTACTGACAAAATGTATTTTGATAAGCAGGTCCTTTATCGTAAATTGCTCAATATCGAGGTGAAGATAAAGCGTTGAATGAGCTCATTTATTTGTTTAACTTTTTTTAATGGATTGGTATGTTCTCCTACGTGACGGTTTATTTATTCTAGGTCATGCTTTGGTGTTGTTGTGTATAATGTTTGTGTGTTTTATGCTTTTTTTCGTTTGGTGGTTATTGTGTTATTTATTTTCTGTTTTTATCGGGATTAAGTATTTGTATATTTGTATTTATATTGATATATTTCTAAAATTTAATTTTTAAAAATTTATATTGCTTTCATGTTCTTTCTTTTGTTTCGTTTTTGTTTGATTTTGTTGCTTTTTATTGTTGTTTGTGTATCAAAGTAGGTATTTATTTGCATGTCTACATTTTACCATTATCTCGTTTCTTTTGTTTAGTATTTAACTTTGTTTTAAAGCTGATTATTGCAAACTTCTCTTTACAAATTGGTGTTACTGATGTGTGGTGGCTCTCTTTTTACTATTTCCCATTTAACTTTGGTGGTAACGTGGTTTTCTTTCTGATTTCATTGATATTTTCATTGCATTGTGTTGTTTTTGTATTCTCTGTGTTGAATGACTTTTTTGATAATTTATTTTTTCTTTAAACGATGATTCTCTTGCT
The DNA here is from genome assembly GCA_037127315.1 of Ascarosepion bandense. Taxonomy (NCBI): domain Eukaryota; kingdom Metazoa; phylum Mollusca; class Cephalopoda; order Sepiida; family Sepiidae; genus Ascarosepion; species Ascarosepion bandense. Next base: position 6,433,655 of record JBBBDQ010001351.1, read on the forward strand.
TTTATGTAAATCGTTTTGTCTGTATCTGTACTATTTGTAACGGTAGGTTTGTATATTTTGTTGTTGTTTAGATATTTGTTATTAAGTGGATAATTGTTCTTCTTTCGGCAGTTAATTGTCTGTGTTGTCTTCTTGGGTTTTGTTGTTATTAGTTTTCTTAAGTATTGCCTTGTTTTTCATTGTTGATATTGTTTTTGGTCGTGTTGCTTTTTTGCTATATTTTATTATGGTATAATATGAACTTTCTGCAATGTTTGATAAATGACTACAACGGAAAGCTACGTCAGCGCCGAAATATGCAAAATTATAGACATTTATATCTTCAACAAACCAACAGAAATCATCAACAAAAAGATACAGGTTAATACAGGGACGGCGGACATAACTTTAAGAAACTGTAACGGTAGAACTGCGTAAAACATAAGAAAAAATTATAAAACCTTCAGAAAACCTTAGGATTTACAATAAGCATAAAACAAATCTAAAAATAATAAATTTCCCAGATATAACATTCAACTTAAGCAACAATATATAGAAACCATACAGAAAAGAAAACAAACACATATATATCAACAAAAATTCCAATCACACTCTATTATATTGAGACACAAGGCCATATCTATAAACAAAAGGCTATCTACGAACTCAAGTAACTGAAACATATTTAAATAAAACATAGAAACTCAGAATAGCAGTGATTAAAATATGATAAATAAAGAAAAAGAAAATTCAACCAATCATGAACAAAAAAGAAAAAGAAAAAAATCACAAACTAGACCACTCCCACAAAAATTGCACCATGCTCTATATAAACAAGAACAAACCGGGACCTAACATTCACGAGCTGGAATATCATAACGGTCTCTTCAAGGAAATTCAAAATCGGTATGAATCTGCTCAGTTAAACCGACAAAGTTATATATATATATATATATATATATATATATATATATATATATATATATAATATTTGTTTCAACGTTATTTATAATGAATACTCATATTCGTGTAGAGGGTCTGTATTTTGTTATTAAATAGTACATTTACATCTATCGGCCTGAATATTTAAGATATCTTTTTAGAAAAATTTGCACCTTCCCCGAGAGGATAAGAAATGTGTTCTCTAAAGAAAATAGAAATTTGCTCTGACATACCTTAGATCGTTCAGCCACGTAGGACCTCCTGATCAAGCAAATCTTTCGAAATATATATGTATATACCTTATTTCGTTTCCTAAGGAAAAAAAATTAGAAAATGGATCAAATTGAACGTATTTTTAATTTATTTGTTTAAAGTTTATTTCTAATAAATACTCCCCCACACACATACATACATACATATTTTTTCTAAACATATACTGTTAAATATAAGAGACAATGAATGTCTATTATGTTTAATCATGAGCCGTATTAAACGTCGTATTTTGGCTTTAATTTCAGTTGAAAATAAAAACAAAAATTCTCCAACAATTGGATAATTTTTTATTAATTTGGTTCTAAGCTTTCGGCTCACACGAGCCAAAAGTTTTATGGCAACACAAAATAAAATCGTCGGTGATGGTGGATGTTATTGTATTACCGTCTTAATAACCTCTCTGAAGATGGCTCATGTGAGCCCAAAGTTTAGAACCAAATTAATAAAAACTTATCCAAATGTTGGAGAATTTTTGTCTTTATTTTCAACTGAAATTAAAGCCAAAATATGACGTTTAGAACGGCTCATGATTGAACACTGCCTGATGAGACACTTTAGTTTCAATGTCGAAACAAAATGTACAATTTGTAGTGGATATATAAAAGATTTGTACATGTTCTAATATATATATATATCATTTATCTAATGCACATCATTTGTTTATTTACACTGCTTACATACAAGACGTTAAAATTTCCCTTCTAGATAAAATCCCCAAAACCAGATCCTATTCATATTAATTTTATTATTTTTAAAAATGATTCAGCTATTGGTATCAATGTATATAGAATTATCTATTTACAGAGCCAAATATGTATAGTATGTCAAAAAGATTCCAAATTCTTCATTCGTTGAATAGCTATGCTAACGAGAAAATTCTCGCTTTATAAGCAACGATCAAAAACAAAAATTATTAATTCAAATATGGTAAAAAATTCACCTACCGGAAGAAGCAAAAAAAAAAACATACACAGGAAGTTAAAGATAAAAAGAGTGAGAATTAAGGAAGAAAAAAGTTAAAATTTGTCGTCTGGAACGCTAAGATCTGTGAAGGTGCAATGGGAAAAAGAAAGATTTCCCAACAAATCTTGGTTATATATATATATATATATATATATATATATATATATATATATATATTTTCGATATCTAACTTTTAAACTGAATTTTTAAAAACGAAAATTTTTCTTGAAGCATTTATTTTAGGTTTATTTGAATGCTAAGTGATTTAATTTTCTATTTCCAGGAAGCAAATTACTCTGGTTTATTTCAGACAAAAATTATATTGATTGGAATAAAAAAGTTTGAAATTGTTTTCCATTTTTGAATTGTGCCGCCATTTTTGAGCGATCGACACATTTGGAAACAAAAGTTAATTCTTGGTTTTAAAAATCTTGACAAAATAAAATATACATCTGTGACACATTATTTTTGGAAAATTAAAAAATTATTTTAAATTAACCTGATTTACACAGGTATTACTTATTCATAGCGTGAAATTTAGAATAAAACTATTTCTTAATCACAGATTTGAACTTTTTGACCTGTCTGCTGTATATCAAACGTGTTGACAGGTACGTGATTAGAGATAAGTTAAAAAAGTGTATGGCATTCATAAGTGACAAAATTTTAAGCAAAGATTTCAGGTAAGAGAGGAAACTCTGACCTTTTCATTTGCACATAGAAAAAAATCTTCAAATACACACACAAAAAAAAAATTAAATTATTTTAAAAATATGAAGGCCAAACGATTTATATTGAACTTTTCAATTTTCGATAGGCAATATAATCTTCAATAACTGACTTAAAAATCTGACCGCAACAAATATTTGAAGTATTTTTAAAATATGTTATAAATTTTAGAATTTATTATAATTTTAAAAAATGAAAACAATTCTTTTAAAATTTCATTAATAATCGAAATTTTTTTTCTTCAGATTATATTGTCCTTAATTTTTTATTATTTATTCATACAATTAAAAGTTGTTCAGATTAAATAATATCAGAGTTTTATTGAATTTTTTATTTTACTAATCGGAGCAAATTTTCGGAAATCTACCTATCTATCTACCTACCTACCTACCTATCTACCTACCTATCTATCTATCTATCTACCTATCTATCTATCTATCTTTTTTTACAATCGTATCACCCGATGCAAGGCAGTCTACTGCCACTGGTGCGCAGGGAGTGACATAGGAGGAAAGTTATGAGAAAGAGTGACAGGTGGGTAAGAGAAGGGTTAAGATACCGGAGAGAGGAGTGGACGGAGAGAGGAGCTTGAGAGAGAGGATGCAAGATAGGAGATGACGATTGACTTTACACTTAAACTCCTGGAGATTGTAACTGTCGTGGAAGCAAGTAAACGGAAGAGAATTCTACAGGCGGGTAGTGCGAGAAAAGAAGCTGTTGGCTTAGAATTTGTGTTTAGATTTTCTTTCTATCTATCTATCTATCTATCTATCTATCTATCTATCTATCTATCTATCTCCGCCTGTTAATTATTTATCTCTTTATCTCTATCTTTCTTTCTCTCTTCTCATCTATCTATCTATCTATCTATCTATCTATCTATCTATCTATCTATCTGTTCAGATTGGCCTCAATCTGTTTCACCGTCGCTTACGCGTTCCTGAATTTCTTACATTTTCCAAATCCTTTTCTAAGTTTGAACAGAGATTAAATTTTTGATGAGATCAGAACAGAATCCTTCGGAAAGCTTCGCTAGTACTGTTGCATTAAGCTCGCCAAAAACAAGCCAAACAACCATCACAATTGGTTTTTAAAGAAGTCTTCTTTGTAAATAGGTGACGCGTGGGTCAATAGGTTTTTGGATTTACAAGTGATTAGCGCCTTCCTCTTAAAATCTTTTGAACCTTTCGCGCCTCCTCCATTTAACAGTTGACCGACCGCATTATTTGGAGAGACAATGCAGTTCGATTTATTTTCAGGAATTTATCAGATTATGTCAGGTTTTTGAGAACAAATGGCATTTCTTTCCACTCGACGTGTATTTCTAAAGTGTATTTGTCCCGGTCTTAAAAACAGTTTGGCCCAGATTTTTGTGTATTTTCTTCTACCATTAACGTTAAGAAGGAAAACTTGTAGAACTTCTGAAAGAACAGCTTTGTGGTTAATGTATTGGATTTAATCATTGAGAGAAATTGTTCAATACCAAAATTTTAGCTTCCTTTTTAAAATTGCTTCTGTATTTTAATTAGAGAATATTTGTTTTTACACATGCACATACATGCAGACACAGACACAAATGTATATATAATAATTTTTCTTTAAAATATTTTATATTTATAGCACATTTTCTGTATTTATATATAGAGAGATTTAGTGTTAGGTTGTGATAATGTTTAGCGCCAAGACTGTTGCTTTTCTTTCAGTAGTTTTACTGATAAAAAGTAAAATAGCTTTTATCAAGCAAGCAGATTTTTTATCGTAAGGTGCTCAATATCGGTGTGGAGATAGAGCATTGATAGGTTTAATGCAAAGAATTTGTCACTTTAACTGAGCAGGTTCATGTCGACTTTGAAGTCATGTGAGGACACTGTTATATTTTTGCACATCTGGGCGTTTTTTGCCATGTTTTTTTATTTATATGCAAATTTGGGTAATTTGATATTTTGTTTAACCGATTAAGGGTATATATTTTAGGTTATGGCTGAGTATTTGTGTTTTTTTGTGTACTCGTGTTTATGGGCTTTGTGTGCATGTTTTTCCGTTAAGCAGTTATATTTTTTATGTTTTTGTCGTGATTTAGTGTTTGTATAAATTTATATTTTTATTAGTATATTTTGTTTTCTATTTGATTTTGTTGTTATTTATTGTTATTTTTGTAGCAAAATATATATTTGTTTGCATGTCAACATTTTCCCATTATCTTGTTTCTTTTGTTTAATATTTTATTTTAGTTTTTAAAGCTTATTACTGCTAGCTTGTCTTCTTGGCGTAATTTACAACAGTTGCTATTGCTGCTGTGTGGTGGTGCTCTTTTTATTATTTTCTAATTTATTTTGGCTGTAATGTTATTTTCTTTCTGGTTCCATATGTATTTTGATAGCACTGTGTTTTTGTGTTTTTCTGTCTTGAGTAATGTCTTGTGAATATTAAATCTTTTATTGGAGGCTTTTTCTGTTTTCAATAACCACAAAACATCACATAAAACAAAATCAAATAAAACCAATACATACGAATAAAATAATAAATATACAAACACTTAAATAAATTATGAATTTAAATAAACAAACACTCATTTACGAAAAGAAAAAAAAAACAGAAAATAATATAACAAACGCCACGCAGACGCGGCCAAAGAACTTACAAAACCCACAAACACAATGTATAGTCATCTGCAAACAGTCCTTTTTGGCTGTACCAAAGCTCATCAGAACGAGTAGACATCCGATTGCTTACAGCCAGGACTGACATCATTCGGAGATTCCTACTTTTAAACTATCGCCTGATGTTGGAGGAGTGGAGATTTTAGCTTTTAACGTGTTATATGTACAATGTATACAAATAATCTACACAATACACAAGATATATATATATATATACCGTTAAATATAAGATACAATGAATGTCTATTATGTTTAATCATGAGCCGTTCTAAACGTCGTATTTTGGCTTTAATTTCAGTTGAAAATAAAGACAAAAATTCTCCAACATTTGGATAATCTGTTATTAATTTGGTTCTATATATATATATATATATATATATATATATATAATGAAAATAAGTTGGATGTTTTTATAAACCAACCCATTGGTAATATTTTATTTCGCGGCTTTCTATAGACCGCTCCTCAGACCAAATTCATACAACAATGAATGGGTTAAAATTATCCAAATAAAACGGGTCAAGTAAAAGAGAAGAAGAAAAATGAAAAAGAGAAGAAAAATAGGAGTGAAGAGTTTAACTTAGCAGTGTTAGATATTAGCGTCTATATTATATCTAGACGACAAGATGGCCATGACCTAAATTTACAATGACAGTAACTATGCAAGTCGGTATATTTTGACTTGAATTTAAGTTGTCTATTTTAAGATGCATGACATTAAAATTAAAATTATGGGTTTAATTTACTCTAGAAAAAATCAATTGCTAGTTTTTCGTATTAATTCTAACGGTAATAATAATATTATTACATTATTTCATAAACGTATTCGCAGTAATGATATAATAATAAAGAAAACAAATATTTTTTAATTTTTAAAAAATTATAAAAGATTGATTAAATTAATATTTAAAAACCTTAAAGTAATAATAATAATAATAATAATAATAATAATTCTGATAATAATAAAAAATTAAAAAAAATTAAACATGATAACAATAATTAATAAATTTACGAAATTAAAAAAAATGAAATAATAAATAATAATACCATGTAAACCTATTGAAATATACACTTAAATATAATAATACTATTTTAAAATAATTATAAAATATATAATAATAATTATAATAATAATAATAATAATAATAACAATGTTTCTGTCTGTGTAGATGGTGTAATCCCATAGAATAGTTACATCTTCTATTTCTGTAACCGGTGCTGGGTGATGTTCATACCAGTGTTTGTTTACAGATTTTCCATAATGTTTGCACATTGTCCAATGTAAATATTGCCCAACTCTATCGTGGCGATTTTTATATTCATTTGGAGCAAGCACAGAACAGCCTGAGATTAGGTGGTCTATTGTTTCTTGGTGTTTATCACAAAACCTGCATTTTGGATCCATATTATTATGCATAATATTTGCCTGAAAGTTTCTAGTGAAAAGACTTTGGTCTTGTGATGCAAGAATAAAGCCTTCAGTTTCAGACTTTAATCCAGATGCACGTAACCATCGATGAGTATTAACTTTGTCAACATTGGATTTATTGGCACGTTTTGGATATTGGCCATGCAGAGGTTTGTCTTGCCAGCGCTGTTTCATCTGTTCAAGAGCTTTATCTTTGGCTTTCATTTTCATATTTTTTGCCTCAATAGTTGGTTCTTGGCTTCTGTTTTGCTTTTCTACAGAATCTACTAACTGTAAATCTTGTTTGTATTTACTGCCTTCTTTTATTATTGAATATTTTTTCTTTCTTTCTTCATGTTGCCTTACTAATTGTATCATCCAATCCTTTGTTGTTTCTATGTATGTTAGTAAGCCAATAGTTGTTGTCTTGTATGACAATTCCAGCTGAATAAGACCTCTTCCACCTTCTTTACGGGGTATGTATAGACGGTCTACATCAGCCTTTGGATGATGCATCTTATGCTTAAAAAGAAGCTTTCTTTTTTTAGAATCCATTCGTCTGATGTCGTTTAGAGTCCAGTTTAAGATGTTGAAGCTATATTGGACAACTGGGATTGCAAGGCTATTAATGGCCATAACTCTGTTCTGAGAATTCAATTCAGTTTTTAATATCATTCGTAGCCTTCTATAGTACTCTTTATGCACTATTTCTTTGATGAAAAATGACATGATAATAATAATAATAATAATAATAATAATAATAATAATAATAAAGGAAAAGAAAAAGTTACATAAGTTTAAGTTTTTTAGTGCTGCGAGATTTAAAATAAAAATAATAATTTGTTCGTCCACTGTATATTCAGTTATTTTTTCATTAAAGTCGTCGAAAATAGGGTTATCAGAATAAAATAAATTAAATAAGTAAATAAAATCAATCAATAAATAAAAATAAATATATAAATAAATACGTATTCTTTTTATAAGAATATCATAGAAATTATAATCAAACTGTTTTTCATCGTATTTATTTTCCTGTTGTTTTGTTTTGTTTTTTGTTTTTATGAAAATTATAATTGTTTTAAAAAAATTATTGTCTTTTTTTTCCATTAATTTTTTTTCTAAACAATTATTTTTTGTTACAAGGACTAGTGATAGTAACAACAATTTTTTTAAACAAAATACTCGAGTGTAGTGATGTTTTGTTTCGTTGAGCGGTTGCTACGCCCAAATTTCTTTTTTCTTTTTTTTTAAACCAGCGTCTTTCTCTTTGAATTTCAATCGCGTCTCTGTCAGCTGTCGCTTAGCAACCCATTCAGGAGAAGGAAAACTCCGAACAACAACCAGCAACTCAAGGTGTTAATCGTGCCGAGGAGTGAATGGCTACTGCGTTAAGAGGTCACAAACGAACCCCTCCAGGCGTCGGGACCTTGTTTGTAAAAGACCGTTATCCAACGTGCCGGGCAACTTTGGGGGGACTTTTGGACCCGTGCGTCACTCGTGGGAAAAATATGAGATATACAAATAGAAAGAAAAGGTTCAGTATGGCTCTTCCAGTAGATAAACAGGGAGCCCGTCCTTCAGGATGGAACCTACCTGACGTCGAAAAATCTGCCATAGGAACAAATTCATACACGAAGAATTAATCTTCAGGTCCCCACAACCAGGATTATCCTAATGATGGCCCTGAAAATTATCCAGCTAGATCTATAACCGTATATTTAAAGAAAGAAAAATTAAAATAGTCTCATGAGGAGTACAAAGTCTTGTGACTGCATTTCATGAAGCGTTACTCAAACCTCAAAAAACATGACTCGCCAAACATATGACATTTGGCGAGAAGAAGTTGGACAAACAAATAGAAAATACATTGACCAAAATAAATTATCCAATTTACGAAGATACATCATGCGAAATAACCGATTGACAGAGGCTGAAATTAAAGAGATAAAAATAATTGCAACCAGAAGAGACGAATCAACAAAATATGAAAAGGAACCGGAATCAGAAATAAAAAGTAGTAACATCAAACAAGCCACAGCTCATTATGTAGAAATCGTGATACACACAAATCACTGTGAAGATAACACTGTAAGTTTAGAAGTTCTGGAAAGGTGTGATCTGAATCAGTTACAAGACGACAATAAAACGAGTTCAAAACACATTGAACAGAATTATTTTACGGAAAACAAGAACAGTATACAAGAAGCCAAGGAAGAAATCAAGAACCCTATAAGTCAAATACAAAATATTGCAATGGAGGAACGAGAACAGCTTCCAATATTACAACCGACAAAGCATAACCTCGAAACTATTAAGCTCTACAATGCAGCACTCAAATTAATTTTGAATGAAGAAGACACTCATATAAATCTCAATGAAGCAATAGATGCATCAGCAATAGCAGCTACAAAAAAATTGAACATCAAATTAAAAACAAGGAAGTCTCGCAGACATGAAGATCCACCTTGGAAAAGAAAAATAGAAAAAGAAATTGAATAACTTAGAAGTGAACTATCAGTACTGGATGAACTGAGTAGAGGAATAAATGTAAGAACCAGGAAAAGCAGAAGAGTCGAAAGAAAATACAATATTAGAAATGAAAATGAAGTCCTATCAGCTAAGGAAAAATAAAGCAAACAATACAACTGAAGGCTCAAAGAATAAGGCGCTATGAGAAAAGATCAAGATTCTACAGACAAAATAAGATTTTTCAAACCAATGCAAAGAAATTTTACAGGGAAAGAGGTAAAAATAAGAAGTGACAGTCTCCCCCCAAATGGAAGAAGTTAGATAGTTCTGTGAAAAAATATGGGCTTGCCCTAAAGAACATAAAGAAGTAGATTGGATTGCGCAAGAAATAGAACGAATCAAAAATAAACCAGAACAGACATGGGCTGAACTTACAGAAGAGGATGTTAAATTTGCACTAAAAAAAGCACACAATTGGAAATTTCCAGGTATAGATAAAATTCCTAACTTTTGGCTATATTATTTAAATACAGCACATAAAAAACTAGCCAAAGAACTTCAAGAAATGGTTGACGATCCCACTAAAATGCCTGCATGGATGACCAAAGGAATTACATTTCTTCTACCTAAGAATAGTGACACAAATAAGACGAAAAACTACAGACTAATTACATGCCTTCCGACAACATACAAACTATTAACAAAACAGATATATTCTTCTTGGAAGGAAATGACACACTACCGCTTGAACAAAAAGGGTGCAAACGTGGCTGTTACTTATTAACAGGATGATCCTGGAAAACTGCTAGAATGCAAAGAAAAATCTTAGTACAGCCTGGATAGATTATCGTAAGGCATTCGATACTGTAACACATTACTGGATTTTAAAGACTTAAATATATACAAGGTATCACCCATCATCATCAATTTCATCAAACAATGTATTATGATATGGAAAGCCATTCTTTACCTCAATCATATAAATGGATCCTTTAAGTCTGGTGAAATAAACATCAAAAGAGGCATATCATTAATAGTACTAACCAGTCATCTTAATAAGACAGACTGAGGTTATAAAACAACTCAAAAGAAAATAATCCATCTATTTTATATGGATGACTTAAAGTTCTATGCTAAGAATGATAATGAGCTGGAAGGTCTTCTGCAAAGTGTAAAATGCTTCAGCAAGGATATTAGAATGAAATTCAATGTGAAGAAATGTGCTAAAGCTACAGTTTTACGTGGATCGCTACAACAAACATCCTCAATTAGCTCAATTCTGTAACAATAAAATATTTAGAGCCAGAAGAAGCTTATAAATACCTAGGTGTAAATGAGTGAAAAAATTCACCATAAAAAAATGAAAGAAATAGTGCGTAAAGAGTACTATAGAAGGCTACGACTGATATTAAAACTGAATTGAATTCTCAGAACAGAATTATGGCCATTAATAGCCTTGCAATCCCAGTTGTCCAATATAGCTTCAACATCTTAAACTGGACTCTAAACGACATCATGCGAATGGATTCTAAAACAAGAAAGCTTCTTTCTAAGCATAAGATGCATAATCCAAAGGTTGATGTAGACCGTCTATACATACCCCATAAAGAAGGTGGAAGAGGTCTTATTCAGCTAGAATTGTCATACAAGACAACAATTATTGGCTTACTAACATACATAGAAACAACATAGGACTGGATAATACAATTAGCCAAACAACATGAAAACAGAAAGCGGCTTGGTGATAGTAGTCGTGGCTCTAGGAGGCACAGGCCCATGGTAAAAGGAGCTCAGCAAAGTTCCACCACGAAATATGTAAATGAGCGGCGCTATATCGAGTTCAATTCGTTACCTGTTCGTCACTGGGGCCCGTGGTACAGTTGGTATGACGCTCGCTTAATAACTCAACTGTCTAAGTTTCAATTCCCTGTAGTGGATGCGCAGTGCTAATGTGTCCCAAATACAGGACGACACAGGCGTTTAGTGTTTTCTGCATTCTGTTAAGGTCGAATAAAAAACTCGATGAATTACTTGCTTATATATATCACCCAGATTTGTGAAGAAATCTTGCACTTTCACATTCTTCAACTTCCTGTTTTTTGAAGAATTTATTTCTTTATTCCGATTGCATCTTTACCTCTCCATCGATCGATATAAGATTTTGGTTGTTTTGTTTTTATGGCATATCAACACCTCGGCGGGTCATTTATTGCCAGCTAAATTTTTATTTATTTATTGCTGGTAAAAGCTTTTGCTTTTAACAGTTTATTGTTGTTTTTATATAAGTTTTGTGTCTAGTAATACTTTTTTCTTTCCGAGTATCAAGATTCATTGGGATTTGTTTTTAAGGGCAGGGTCCTACCCTGTTATTTAACCCATAACTGGAGGGAAGAGACGGATTAGTACCTTTCACAAGGGTACCAGTGCTTAAGTGAATGCAGGGTATTCAACTGGAATTCGAACTCGGCTCACCGATTTCTCTTTCCGAGCCGATATCCACTGCACCACAACGCACACCCGTCTCTAAACGCTTACAGTACCTGGTATTCCCAAGCGGTCACCCATCTAAGTACTGACCAGGCTCAACGTTGCTTAACTTCAGTGATCGAGCGAGAACCGGTGTATTCAATGTGATATGGCCGTAAGCCCTCGATAAAAGAGTCTTCTTGTTTATGTGCCATGTCCCTTCAAGTCGTAGCTGATTATTACCCACAGCATTGTCCTGCCCCTTGTAGGTGTTAATATGTTTTTTTTCTTATTTTCCCAAATCCTACCCTGCCATCTATCTGCTTAAACAAATCAAATATGCTACGCACAGTTTTCCCCTATCTCTCTTTTTATTATCTACCCTGTGAGTATCAGCTTCCCGAAGCCGTTCTTCCTCATTAAGTGTCCAGGAACTTTAAATCCCTCTTCTTGATATAAAATATCGGTTTCCTTTTCGTTTCCATTTTCTCCAAAATCTCGTCGTTGCTCATGTGTTTGGTCTATGGTATCCTCAGCATCCTTCTGTAGAATCCTATTTCCTTTGCTTCGAGTGGCTCGTTCATTTTTGAGGTGACCGCCCAGCATTCACTGCGATACTACTTTCTTTGCTTCCAACGAAATTTTCCTTTATCTTAATACTCTACTCAGCCTCTGGAATACGTCTTCGGATTTCAGTGTCGCACTTTCCTTCCTTTGTTAGAACACTTCACAAGTATTTAAGTATCTGTTCTTGCTTGATTTTAGTCTCCCCAACCTGTAATTGGCATTCATGGCTATAAGATAGCAACCAACTTAAATAGAAACTATTAAACAAGCAGTACATATTTCACAGAATAGACTTAGATCTAACCGAATAGTCAACACGCTTATGTATGTCGTTAATACGTGTATTTCGTCATATAATAAATTGCATATTGTACCTGTAGAAATAACCTGGTTTAAATGAAAATGCTTCCATAATATCTACCCGCATTATTAGGTAGGCTTCAATGAGATTAACAATTCTACATTTTAAATTTCGTATAAGCAATTAATGAATCTCATATCACAAGACTGTATTAATACTACGCCTATCTACTCGTTTCCTAAATCCGTTTAAATATGTGTTAATCAGTAAAAGCATATCTACATCAGTCGATGTAGGTAAAAATTTCAGTATATAATCCTAATTTTCATAATAATATGACATATGAATTTCAGTTTATATATTAGGTTGTTACAAAAATAATGAACGAATACAGAAATATAGTTTTATTCTTGAAAAATTTACAGTAGAAATGTTGAAATTACTCAAAATACGAATTGAGAATTTATGCATATCTGCCATCGATAGATTGAATTATTTAATCGTCGTTGATAAAAAAAAGTTATTGGCGGTAATACAATGAAATCTTTGAAAGATGATCCCACCTCTGGTTTGGACTTAAAAAAAATTACCATTTAAAAATGTGCTTAAATGCTTAAAAGATAAAAAAATGATAATCAGTTGTTGGTTGGTTGTTTTGTTTTGTTTTATGTCATATCAACCTCGGCAGGTCATTTATTGCCAACTAAATTTTATTTCTTTATTTATTACTGGTAATATCTTTTCCTAAGCGGTCACCCATATAAGTACTGACCAGGCTCAACGTTGACTTAATTTCGGTGATCGAACGAGAACCGGTGTATTCAACGTGATATGGCCGTCAGCCTGGTCTTAGTGAAAGAGGGAAATAGTTTGTAATGGCTGAATAGGAACTGGGAGAGATAATAAGAAAATATTACTTGTAAGAGCTTACAAAGGATGAGAAGTTGTGGAGAGACATGATCATCCAAGTTCTGAATGGTCAAATACAAGAATTTCAAGGATAATCTATCTGGAGATCTCAGAGATTAATGGGAGAAGAAAAGACAATTCTGTAGAATCGTTTCCGTGTATGACTGTAAAATTTAAATCCTTTTACAGTTTTTTTTCTTTATATCAATGAATTTTATATATTTAACCATATTTTTAAACGAATTCATCCCAAGCAAGGAGACAATACTATTAATAAACTATCTAGAATGGCACTTGAGTTTTGTATTGGGTGACCAATAGTATCAGTCAGTGACTCAAGTGCCATACGTTGGGCGATCATGTTTCTTTCGAGACATGACTGACTGGGCAAAAGATTATCCCGTAAGTTACCATTACTTTCTGCGGTAGACTGGTTGCCATCCAAGGCCATAGAACCCAATCTGTTCTTTTATTTAACCCATAACTTGAGGGAAGAGACGGATTAATACCTTTTCTAAGGGTATTTGCGCATAAGTGAATGCAAGGAATTCAACTGGAATTCGAACTCGCATCCTCGATTTGTCGTTCCGAGCCGATATAGACTGCACCACAACGGTAAGAGGTCTCAAAGAATAAAGCAAACAGAAAGGATCATTAAAGAACAGAATACTTTTAACCATTTCGTCCAAACTAAGGCAATAATGCCACTAAGACGTAAGTAGCTTACAGATTTTTTAAGAGAATGAGAAAATTTTAGCGAGGAGAAAGAGTAATAAAAGAATAGAAATAGAAAGACAGAAGATAAAGATTGAGGTTTCAATTAAATATTTGAAGATTTTTGGTGACAAGAAAACAAAATATAGGATGTGGCTTCCACGGGCGAGAAAAGAATCCATTGAAACAGTACTTTCGGTTAGATATGGCTATTTCAAGTGTAAAATGGTTTTATTTACCTCATTTGTTCTTGATGTTTATTCTCCCGATCTACATACCAATTAAAATACGGCGAGAATAAATAGTAACAAACGTTCTATGACAAGAATGATAATTATTTGTTAGACGTCTTCGACATTCAAACAGTAAAACATGAAATCATTAAATTCTCCCATAAATATAACGATGCTACCAAATTAAAGTATTCAAATAGAAACCAAATTAATACTCTTTAAAATTACGTATATTTAAAGTACGTATATTTTGGCAGCATCTTTCCTTTTAAACACGTTAAGAACTAAATAAATGTTAATTTTCTTAACGTTAATTTAGTTCTTCAAAATGTCATAACACGTTTTCTGCTACAAGACAATTGTTGATGTTTAAAACTGTAAATTTGACCCTGATGATGAACGATGACGTTTGAAAGTACTCGGTTAACCTTGCATAAATATAATTCGGAAATATAAAGCATCATTAGAAAATAAAAAAGAAAATCTACAGGACTAAGTTGTCTCTATCGTTTAATACAACGTGTTTAATTACGTATATATATATATATATATATATATATATATATATACGTTCTTACACCCTGATTGAGCACTGTGGAAGAATGGTAGGCTTTGAAAAACAGTAGCTACTCTGGCATCTACGCATCATTCATTCAGCAATGAATTAGAACACTCTCAGCTATTGGGCGGGTATAATGATAATATACACGCTAAAAAGTCCTCCTCCTTCTACGGAAAGTCTGTAGCTCAGAGGTAGAATCGCCGACTGGCGCCAATTCAGTCTGGTTTATAAATAAATATATATATATATATATATATATATATATATATATTGTCATCCGCAGACAGATCTGTTTCGCTGTATCACAGCTCATCAGTACGGTTAGACTCCTATTGCTACATAACCCAGGCTCGAAACCCGACCGAATTGTAAACGAGTTATTACGCTAACTACATTTCGACCATTTTCAATACCTGATTTTACCGTGTCTTTTTTTCTTATGCTCACATGGCAGGGAATCTTCCATACTTTCGGTCTTGCTCCACAATCTAAACTTCTCTTAAAACAATCAACATTAAAACTTAGGTTAGTGTAGGGTTTGTTTAATGTGTTTAGTTTTCACTTTCAAAGTTTTACTTTGCTAGGGAATGCAAACATATTGGCCACTTTTATTTCTGCCCAAAATTTCTTTACTTTAATTTCCCTCCCCTTCCCCAGTAATTTTTTTCTATGTGCCTTGTCCTTTCAGGACGTAGGCGATCGTGGCCTTCCACGACTCCCTATACCTGGTGGCTCTTATCACGCTTTCTCATGTAACAGCCTCCGTTCTGTCATCCACCTGATCAGACCCTTCAAATATTGTATCCACTGCTTTTCTCTGTCTCTTTTTCCTTCTATCTGGCCTGTTAGTATCAGGTTCTCCAAGCCCTTCTCTCATTGCATTTCTCAGAAACTTCAGTTGTCACTTCCTGATACTCAGTATTAATTTCCTTTTATTTTCCATCCTTTTTGAAAACTTAATCATTGCTCACATTCTGGGTCCACGATATTCGCGGCATCCTTCTGTAGAACCACATTTCAGCTGCTTCAAGATTTTCCTTCATCTTTGATAATATTGTCAAACATTCACGGCCATATTGAAGAACTGGCATCACATAGCAATCTAGTACTCTCTTCCTTATTTTTAGTGAATGTTTCCTGTGTCTTAATACTTTACTCAGCTTCTGGAACGCGTCCTTCGCCATGCCAATTCGCCTTCGGATCTCTGTGTCGCACTTTCCGTCTTCTGTTAGAACACTTACCAGATATTTAAATTTTTGTACATGCTTGATTTTAGTATCCCCACCCCATTTGATGACCAGAGTTGTCAGTTCTCTGGTAGATGCGGAACACTTTTCGTATCACGGGTGTGCCATTATCCGATTTGTTTTTGTGTTTGAATGAGTGTGCATTTGAGTGAGTGGTTGGCCTAATGAGTGTTTCATATTATCAAAATCTAATCAATTAATGTTTCTGTTATAATTAAGGATTGTTTTTTTTTCATTACTAATATTATTTTATTTAGTTGTAAATAGCTTATCTAATTTTGTAAATACACATTGGGATTTACATGTTTTAAATTGTTGTTTATTGCCTTAACCCCACAGACAAAAGTGTACATATTGGATTGGTTAGGAAGTCATTGAGATTCTGAAGTGTTATAGTGAATGTATTAAGAACGGTATATTAGAATGTGTTGTTTCGGTGTAAGGAACATTGTGGTAAGTTTGTGTTATAGTGGAACATCCTGCCATACCCCATAATGGAATGCTCTAGTCTATAAAGGACGGTGACAAGCGGTACGAGGTAGGAATCAGTCGTCTTAGGATGACTGCTCTCTAACACTGTCAGCTCTCTGCCTTCGGGTAGAGGGCGCTCTCTGCTTCCGAGCAGAGAGCACAAACCCAGTCGTGGTTCCGCCGAAGGGTAGAACCACGACTGGGGAAAAATAGACAGACATTTTTTGGCCCGGCTATATGGCCGGGAATACCCACTATAAAATGACCATGTGTCACATCTAGCCTTGCGTGGGAAGGCTTGTAAATACCGAAGTAAACGTCTTAGGAGAAGGCATTCTCCATTTGATAGTTTATTCCACTCCTACTCGTTGATTGCTATTCTGTATCTTATTGTTAATTGTACCTTAGTACAATAAATCCGTTATATCGTATTCCTGTGTCGAGTACCCTTCTCCCACTAATCTTTATACTGATATTCCTTTCCGGGATTTATCAGCTTGGGTTCGTGATTGTGACTAGCTAAGTTTAATAAAACGGAAGAAAACCAGGGTTTTTTTCCATTTTTTCGCTGTGCCTTATTTTTGTATTTTTATACATAATAAATATTGTTAAAGACGAGATTTCGTGCAAAGAAGATGTTCCATATAAAATAGACGGAATATGCCTGAAGGGATTTTAAGGATGTTTTATACACGATTGTTAGTTTAAAATAAGTAGTAGTAGTAGTGGTTATGTGATAGTTTTAGTGGTTAAGATTTCGTAGTATCACTGTCATGAATGCTTAACTATATTATTTTTATAGCATGATACTATTTATCGCAACCATCATATATTTCATACGTTTATATAGGACAGAATATATTAGGCAATTGAATGAAAAAGTGGAATTCTATGTAACGTGTTCCGATTTCTAGAAATTAAATCCGATAAAGCCTTTCCAGAAAAGCAGTCAGTCAGTTAGTTAAGTGCCATACGTGATACACGCTTGGGCGACCATGTCTTGAAAGAGACATGACTGACTGGGCAGAAGATTATCCCGCAGTAGGTGGCCATTGCTTTCTGCGGTAGACTGGTTACCGACCAAGGCTACAGAACCCAATCTGTCTCGTTATTTAACCCAAAAACACATAACTGGAAGCAATAGACGGATTAATACCTTTCCCAAGGGTATTTGCGCGTAAGTGAATGCAAGGAATTCAGCTGGAATTCGAACTCGGCTCTCTGATTTTTCGTTCCGAGCCGATATCCACTGTGCCACAACGTACATCCAGAAAAGCAGTAGTTGGTTATATTCAGTAGGATGGTTTTGATCTTTACGTTTAAGAAGGAAGAGAGTGGGGAAACAATCAAAATGTCTAATGAGCGGAACCAAGAAAATGCTAAGATAAAAAACAAAAACCAAGTCGATTTGATGAGTGTATTGATTTCCTAAAATAACGGGCATGTTTTTTAAATTTTTGTAATAAATAATGGCTCCGTAATTGAAGAGGAAAAGGATTTAAATGAAATTGACTAGACACCGGGAAAATCAGCCGAAATATCGGCACCTATTAAATTTGTGAAATTTGTGAATAAAGACACAGTCGAACTGCTCTGCACCAGTGTAAGACTTGATATTAAGAACTCAACAGACACTTTATATACGATACACATCTTTGTACATGCATGCCTGTTTGAAAAAAAATCCTTATCATGACAACAGCAAATGGACACCAATTTAAAAAAAAAATTGTATATAGTTTTTTTTAACAAACGAACGATTTTTTTTTCAAGTGAGATCCATTGAAATTATAGTTTTTGTATTATTTACCGTATTGATTCATTTGTCGAATATTTTGTTTATTTTCAGTCAGTCAGTTAAGTGTCATACGTGATACACGCTTGGGCGATCATGTCTCGAAAGAGACATGACTGACTGAGCAGAAGATTATCCCGCAGTAGGCTACCATTGCTTTCTGCGGTAGACTGGTTGCCGACCAAGGCTACAGAACCCTATCTGTCCTATTATTTAACCCATAACTGGAGGGAAGAGACGGATTAATACCTTTCACAAGGATATTTGCGCGTAAGTGAATGCAAGGTATTCGACTGGAATTCGAACTCGGCTTCCTGATTTCTCGTTCCGAGCCGATATCCATTGCACCACAAGGCTCTTAATTTTACAAAACCGAAGTATTGCTCTAACAAGCGAGGGTCGAGATAAAAAAAAAAAAATTTAAAGAAGGAAGCGAATATAGAAGCATCAGTTGTCAGCTGATGTCTTGCTAAGGACCCATCTACAAGGTGTCGCAGAAATAATTTTAACACACACACACACACACACACACATACATATATATATATATATATATATATATATATAGAATGAGTAAAGACAGGTAGGAAAATAGTGTCTTTAACATGTTTCACTTAAACAAGCTTCTCAAGATATTCTTAAAGTCGAATGATTTTAAAAACTATTTAAATTTTTTTTAATTTTTAAAAAATAAATAGAGACAGTATATCCATATTGTCTCTATAGATTTTTTAAACGATTTTTTAAATAGTCTTTAAAAAGGCTTTTTAAAATCATTTCTCTTTAAACAGAAAGGTATTAATCCGCCTCTTCTCTCTCTAGCTATGTGTTAAATACGAGAACAGATTGGGTTCTATTGTCTTGGTTTGCAATCAACCTACCACAGAAATTAATGGTACTTTACTGCGAGGAAATCTTTTGACCAGTCAGTCATGTCACTTTCGAGACAGGACAGCAAATACTGAAAAATCTTTTCAAAGATTACGAAGAAACTTAAAGCAATCGAAATGTGGTTCTACAGAAAGATGCTAGGGATACCATGAACTAAAATATGAGCAACGACTAAGTTTTGGACAAAATGAAAACAAAATAGAAAGTTATACTTAACATCCAGAAGAAGCAGATGAAATTTCTAGGACATGTAATGCGGAAGGAAGGCTTGGTAAAACTGATACAACTGAGGGGAGTGAATTATCCACAAATTCAGGTCAATCGACCCTGACAAAAAAAAGTACAGCCGAGTGAAGCGGACAAAGAACCCTAGTTTCTTGATAAATTATGTTTTTTTAGAGGAAAGCTGATATGGCAAATAAGGCATGTCTCTATAAGACAGTGGTTACTATCTGCCTAAACGAGAGCGGATTTCTCGATTACCACCTGAAACGAGACACACGCGCCATTTAGACCTCTTCCTTTCTTTGCCTCACTTTTTATCGCTTGCCTGCTGCCGGAACGTACGAGAATTTTATCAGTAGAGAACAATTACCGACTGTTACAATTTGTTCTTTTTTTTTCATAATGATCCGATCAAAGAATTATTTTCCTAGTATGAAGCAACAAGTGTTTGACTGGAAGATCATTGAGAAAGTCCCTGGTGTCTGGTCCGAGTTGCGACGCTACACTCGAGGACGAAGTACGTTGCATAGAATTTTTCCTTTTGTCGTTTCATTGCTTATATCTTTATTTGCCAGCTAATTTTAAAAAGAATGATAAAATATTTTGGTAAATTTTCGTTGTAAGTCCCGACGTTTTCCCCTTCAAATTTATCCAAAATAGCATTATCTCTGTGCAAATGTATATGCTGAACTCAAATCAACTGTTAGTTATTGAAGAAACTTACCTTTTTTTATCTAAATGTCCATAAAAACCGAACTATATCTCGCACTTTTTCTCTCCCGTAACTCTCAGGAAGTCATGTGATTAACTGCAGAATGACGTACTACGTAATGCAACGAATTTTGGCAGATTTTTGGTCGATTTTTTTCATTTACTGATATTTCTGGCGATGTACTTCCGGTAATGAAAGTAATGCGCTATTGTATTTCTACGCTTATTACTTTCATGACAGGAAGTACATCGCCGGAAGATTCAGTAAATGAAGAAAATCGACCAGAATTCGACAGAAAATTCTGTCTACGTAGAACGTCATTCTGCAGTTAATTACATGACTTCGTGAGAGTTACGGGAGAGAAAAAGTGCGAGATATAGTTCGGTTTTTATGGACTTTCAAAGCAAAAAATGTAAGTTTCTTCAATAACTATTTGTTCATTTGAGTTCAGGATATACATTTGCACAGAAATAATGCTATTTTGGTTAAATTTGAAGGGGGAAAAGCCGTCGGCACCTAAAACGAACATTTACCAATATTTTAGCACTATGAATAATTAAATAAAAGAAGCATATACATTGAATAATTTAATAAAAAAAGCATATACATTGAAATATTATTTAAAAACGCAGAGATTCGAATTGATTACATTTACTTATATATTTGTAAAATATTTATGTCATATACTTCCAAAGATTACATTTATTTTAAATTTTCACGGATTCTTCTTCCTCTGTGTGCCGTGTCCCTTCAAGACATAAGCGATTATGGCCATCCACATCTTCTCAAACTTCACTCTACCATCCATTTGCTCAAGCCCATCAAGTATGTTACACGTTGCTTTCTTCTGGCTTTTGAGCCTTTTATTGGATGACTAATAATATCAGTCAGTCAGTCAAGTACCATATGTTTAGCGATCATGTCTCGAAATCAACATGACTTACTTAAGCAAAGTTAAATTGAGACAAGAGCGAGGGAAAGAGTGAACAAGTAAAGTTATTGGATGTGTGCAAATATACTCAGCAACCTCGTTTCTAAACTGGAGACTGAATGTCAGTCAGTTGAGTGTCATACGTGATGCACGCTTGGGTGATCATGTCTCGAAAGAGACATAACTTGGCAAAAGGTTATCCCTCAGTAGGTTGCCATTGCTTTCTGCAGTAGATTGATTGCCAGCCAAGTCTATAGAACCTAATCTGTCCTACTATTTAACCCATAAATGGAGGGAAGAGACGGATTAATACCTTTCTTAAGGGTATTTGCGCGTAAGTGAATACAAGGAATTCAACTGGAATTCGAACTCGCCTCTCTAATTTGTCGTTCCGAGTCGATATCCACTGCACCAAAACACACATCCAATAGTATATACATCTTGACGGTCACACGTTTATTACAATAAACTTTTTTCTTTTATCGTTCCCACCTCAAGTTACGCAGTAAAAGAAGCAAGAGATTCAGTTAGTTAAATGCCATACGTGATACACGCTTAGGCGATCATGTCTCTTTCGAGACATGACTAACTAGGCAGAAGATTATCCTGCAGTAGGTTGCCATTGCTTTCTGTGATAGACTGGTTTCCAGCTAAGGCCATAGAACCCAATCTGTACTGTTATTTAACCCATAACTGGAGGGAAGAGACGGATTAATACCTTTCCCAAGGGTATTTGCGTGTAAGTGAATGCAATGAATTCAACTGGAATTCGAACTCGGTTCTCCGATTTCTCGTTTCGAGCCGATATCCACTGCTCTACAACGTCAAGAGGTTACTCAGAATAAAGCAAACAGAAAGCATCATAAAAGAACAGAATATTTTAAACTATTTCTCCCTATCCCTGGTGGCTCTTAGTACGTTTTCTCCTGCAACATATCGCAACCCCCGTTCTGTCATCCACCTGCTCAGGCCCTTCAAATATGATATCCGCTGCTTTCCTCTTTCTGTTTGTTTTCTATCTGACCTGTGAGTATCAGATTCTCCAAGTCTTCTTTCCTCATTACACATATTATCTATTTCATGATCAATTATATAAAAAATAAATATTTTGTAACTGCTGAAATATTTATTTACTACATTCAATCTTAAAATATATATGCGGTAATTAAACTGATCATAATTCTTACTATTGATAATTAATTAACACTCTAGAATATCCGATCTACATTAAGTGCTATTTTGCACGATAAACGTGACTGTCTTTTTTAAGACAGCCACCAATAGACGTTGTGTCTTCAGGCTAAGATGCCTATTGTTCATTTAAACTTGTTGACATAAATGACACATTTCGTTTTTAAACCAAGTTTCTACTGCAAATTATTAGTTAACGATCGATAGAAAAATACATTCTGAACCAATAAATCGTAAAAATCCAAACGAATGTTTTGCTTTACAACTGTGAATAATTCTGTTATAGAACTGTCGATAATCCTATCTTTTATAATAAAAACTGTTGTGTATTTATTTGTATCAGTCGCTTGGGAGATCATGTCTCGAAAGAGACATGACTTACTGGGCAGAAGATTTTCCCTCAGTAAGTTGTAATTACACTTTTCGGTAGACTGCTTGCCAACCAAGTCTATAGAATCCATTTTGTCCTGCTATTTAGATTATAGCTGAAAGGAGAAGCGACGGATTAATATCTTTCCGAAGGTTATTTGCGTGTAAGTAAATGCAACGAATTCGAACTTGATTCTCCGATTTCTTGTTCCGGGCCTATATCCGATAGCTTTTGCACACAAAGAAAGGAGACATATCTACAAATCATTTGACATTGATGTTGTTATGGTGAAATACACCTATTCCTCAGATAACTGACTCTCCCTCCTATATTAATAAGAGTTAACAGGAAGTTAACTCGAGAATTACTTGGGAACTTGGACATCACATTTCCGGATGGACGTACCGTGACTACAGACGTGGGTATAGGTGGGGCTTTTCGGGATTACTTCCAGGATCTTTTTACCAGGGAGCCCGGTCTGAGATCTGCTCAGTTCATCACCTATTTGGCTGACTTTCCCCGCCACGATGCGGCTGAAGCAGCTACGTGCGAGGGGCCCATAACAGAGTCGGAAATCTGGGATGCGCTGAAATTGGTTGGCCGGGACAAAACTCCAGGATTGGATGGTCTTCCCTACGACCTGTACTTGAGGCAGTCGTCCGTTTTTGTTCCTCTGCTGGCGCTCGTTTATAACAACTGCATGGAGCAGGGGTCTATACCTCGACGCTTCACCAGGGGTGTAATCAAGTTGCTCCGCAAGAGCAAGGGCGGTGGGGGTGGCATAGATAATTATCGGCCTTTAATGATGTTAAATACTGACTTAAAGATTTTTGTCAAGGTATTGGTCCGCCGTTTGCAGGCTGTCCTCCCTAGTCTGATTGTCCCCAAGCAGACTTGTGCTGGGAAGGGCAGGACTATTCAGGACAACCTTCATTTGGTACGCCTGATCATCGAGAAAACCGACACTGAAGCCGCGCTGATCAATTTGGATCAGTCCAAGGCATTCGATAGGGTTGACCATCGGTTTTGGAGTCTGTCCTTTCCGCCGCCGGTTTTGGGCGGTACTTTCGCTCCTAGATCCGAGTGCTGTATGAGTCCCCCGGTGCGCTGGTGGAAGTGAATGGGTTAAGATCGAAGCCTTTCACATTATCTCGCTCCATTCGTCAAGGTTGTCCACTTTCACCTTTGCTGTACGTTCTTGCGTTGGAGCCATTCCTTCGCAAGTTAAAGGCGAATCCGGTCCTTCGCGGAATTTCCGTACCTGGTGCTACCACCTAGGCTAGGTACTCCGCCTATGCTGACGACGTTTCGGTTTCTGTGTCGAGCAAAGCCGAGATTGACGAAGTTAGCAAAGAAATCAGATGTTATGAGACGGTGACAGGGGCCAAGATCAATCGCGATAAGTCTGTTGGCTTGCGATTGGGTGCGTGGAAGGGAGTTTCTCTTCCCGGACCTTTCCTCTGAACGGACGGGCCGATCAAGATTCTCGGCGTCTTCTTCGGTCCTGATCTCCAGTTGGAAATGAATTGGTCGGAGGTTCGAGAGAAGGCCGAGTGCGCAGTTCGTCTGTGGACTCGGAGGAAGCTCTCCTTAAAGGGGAGGGCGGAAGTATGTGCCTCGCACATCTACCCGATTCTCCTTTACCGACTCTCGGTACTTCCTCTCCCGTGGGGCATTTGTTTGGGGTTAATTCAGCTCTTGTTCTCCTTCCTTTGGGGAGAAGACAAGGCTCCCAAGGTGCGTCGCGAGATCTGTTGCCTTCATCCTTCTAAGGGCGTGTCTGGGCATGCCTAGCGTTGAGATTCGTCAACACACGCTTCGCATTAGATTCCTGGATCGAATATGTATGCTGGCGAATGAGAACGGCGCCCTCGTTAAAGAGGACGTCCATAAAAACTTTCCATCCTTGAGAAGTGTGCATTTGTCGGAGGAGGAGGCCGGCCGTACTCCTCGTGGCGAGTGCTCCTTCTATAAAGAATGTCGTTTGGCTCTCCAGTCTCTCTTGCGGGCTACGGATGGCCTGTCCAACGCCCAAAGCGTTGTCTCTTAGGACATTATATCGGGTTTTAGTTAGCGGGGCCGTTCAAGATGAACTGATTGGCGAGCTCGGGCTTAGGAAGCAGGAGGCTCGCCCCATATGGCCTTGGGTGCCTGGGTTGAAATGTCTCACTAACGATGAGGCATCACTCACCTGGCTGATGATTCGAAAGGCTCTCTGGGTAGGCAAGAAGCTTCATGCAGCGGGCCTAACTCCGAAATCAACCTGCGTGCGTTGTGGGCTGTCGGCGGAAACCGTCGATCATGCCTTCTTCCACTGCAGTGTTGTTGCTCCGTTGTGTAAGTTTCTTGAAGATCTCATGGTTCGTATGCTGCGTGGAAAGTTCTTTGTCCTTGAGGCTAGTTCTGTTTGTAGCAATGTCGTGCCTCCGTTATCTAGGGCTGAGCACTATGTGCTCTTTTGCTTACTAGGTGTTATGCGAGTCGTGATTTGGACGACGCGACAGAATGAATTCTATGGTGATGAGAAGTTTACCTCTTGCCAACTGATCTTGTTCTTTAAGCATCAGCTTAAAGTCAAGATCAGGACGGAAAGGAAACGACTCACTCCATCTGAATTTGGCAAAAGGTGGGTGAGACTTGCGCGTTTCTGTCGAGTGAAAGGTGCTAACCTGGAGTGGTTGTTTGATGCTGGTTAGGCATCAGGATATTGGGTGTGCTGTGCAGAACATGTGCACCCCTTCCCTGTTAGGTTAGTGTAGGGAACGTTTGATTTTTCTGTTTTTGCTTCAATGTTAACTTAGCTAGGTTATGATTGCTCATTGGCCCCCTTTTCTTTTTTGTCCCCTGTTTTCCTTTAGTTTAATCCCCCACCCCTTCCCACTTTAGGTGTTCAACAATGTTAGTTCTCCGGTGGATGCGTGGCGTCTTTCGTTATTTTTCAAGTGCGCTTTTCGTTTTTGTAATGGTGTTTAAATGTGTGAGTGATTGTGTGAGTGATTGCTGATCGGATAAGTGGTATTATTATATTTCTAAAGCCACGCATTATATTTCGTCCGGGGAACTGATTTTGCTGTCACAGTCTTAGAGTAGTGGGGGGCTTTTATTACTAATACAATTTTATTTAGTTTCTTGTACATATCTTATTTCCATTGTATAAAATCATTGGGGAATTTTTAATGTTGTTATTTTCTGCCCATGCCCTCCACTGAAAATTGTACATATGGGAGTTAAGTAGGACTTCATAGAGAACCTGAGGTATTATGGTGGACGTGGTAAGAATGGTTAGTAAAAATGTGGTATTATGGTGAAAGGTTTATTGTAAGTGTGTCAGGGTCAAAGAAAGTGAATAGCTAAGTTAAATTAGGACAGATGAAGACCAGCCTTCCCCATCCCCGTTTTAGGCCTTGTGCCATATTTGTACTCATAGTACAATAAATAATGAAGTTCTTGGAAAGTCACCTGAGTGGACAAGGAAGTTCACAGGAGTTCTTAGAAGTTCTAGAGAGTTCTTTAGAGTTCTATTGGAGTTCAGTAGAACTACTAGGCAGTTGATATTAGTCAGCAGTTAACTGCATACTAAGGAGTCAGCTTAGGGTGCGTAAAGTCGATTAGCAACCGACATAGCACGATTATAACTTTCAGTGGGAAAACTACTCCACAACGGCTGTGGATCAGATAAAGGAAGTTAAGTAATTTCACGTACTTATAAATTTTCTTCAGAATCTACAGCACCCGGCAGCAAGGTCTCTGATTTGGAGGTTGTGAGGAGCATGGAACCACCTCTTAATTGCTGTTGTTCTCAGGTCTATCCTGGCCCTGAGTGGTAGCACCTGTTAGGGTCCCAGCTATGGGTCAATAGTTGACCCCCCTACACTGGGGTCAGAATGCTATAAAAGTATTGAAAAAATTTTTTTTGAATGAACAATATTACCAACAAAACTTTTTTGAAAGAAAAATGTTACCAATAAAACATTTTTGAATAAAAAATGTTACCAACAAAACATTTTTGAATGAAAAATGTTACCAACAAAACTCTTTGGAATGAACAATGTTACCAACAAAACTTTTTTGAATGAAAAATGTTACCAACAAAACTTTTTTGAATGAAAAATGTTACCAACAAAACTTTTTTGAATGAAAAATGTTACCAACAAAACTTTTTTGAATGAAAAATGTTACAAACAAGCTTTTTTGAATGAAAAATTTTCCCAACAAAACTTTTTTTAATGAAAAATATAAACAAAAACGATAAAACAAATAAACTAAATAAAACAAATCAAAACGTTTTTCCGCATTAAATGACCTAATGAAGTTTGATATGCTGGTCAAATGAACCAACCAACCAAATCAGAATGTAAAGCGTCTATTGACATTGGATTTAAGAGTAGGTCTCTAAATATAGCAGCGGCGTGATTTGGATCAGCTTCGTCTATCCACAGGCCTAAGACAGACGGTTTAGCAGTGTTTACCATGTGCGTCGTGGTGCAGTGGATATCAGCTCGGAACGAGAAATCGGGAAGCCGAGTTCGAATTCCAGTCGAATTCCTTACATTCACTTACGCGCAAATACCCTTGGGAAAGGTATTAATCCGTCTCTTCCCTTCAGCTATGGGTTAAATAATAGGACAGATTGGGTTCTGTAGCATTGTCTGTCAACCAGTATACCGCATAAAGCAATGGCAACCTACTGCAGGATAATCTTCTGTCTAGTCAGTCATGTCACTTTCGAGACATGATCGCCCAAGCGTGTATCACGTATGGCACTTCACTCACCATATGTCAGTCGATAAAGTCTGCTTGTTTGTGACGGATACCTTCAGCACGTGATCGATCATATTTCTAGACGATTTCCTGTCCTTTGTTTAATAGCATTTAATAAAGTGTGTTTAATAACCTCTTCTTCTCTTATGTGACGTTTCTATTCAAGATGTGTGTGATCATGGCTCGCCACACTTTCCTGTCTTTTGTAAATGTTAGTAAAGCTTTTTTTTTATAAACAGGGTGTCCATAAATTTCGTGTGCACTTTAAAGTTATAAATCTTTAAAACGTGCACACGAACTTTAAGGGCCCCCTGTATATACTTCCTAATCCCTATTCTGCCAACCATTTACAGAAACTTCTTTTTCTTGTTTGAGACGTTTGCTTTCAAGACGTGAGCGATCATGGCTCTCCACAATTTTCTGCCTATCGTAAATCTTAGTATAACTTGTTTTTTTTTGTTTTTTTTAATATATCTCCTAATTCCTGTTATGCAACTATTTATACAAACTCCTTCTTCTTTGTGACCTCTACTTTCAGGACGTAGGCAATCATGGCTCTTCACGATATCCTGTTTTTTTGTAACTCTTAGTATATTTGACTTTTCTCTATTTCATCTAATCCTTTTTCTGCCAAACATTTTCACAGGTAGGTTATGCGTTGTTTTTCTTAGTTCCTCTTGAATTTAATATATTCTATGAGTGTCTAATTTTCCAAACTCTTTTAGATAATGTGCTTTAGAAATTCTAGCTATTCTCTTTTTGCCTCTAGTTTGTCGAAAATTTCGTCTTTGTTGATATATTCTTTTCAATGTATTCTCAGCATATTTCTGTTGCGTCCAGCGTCTTCTTCATCTGCGATGAGATTGTCTGGCATTCCTTGCCATATAGGGAGGGCTTTTATCCCATTTCTTAATTCTTTGCTTTTCCTTTGGAAGGCATCTTTTACTAGCCTAATGGGTCTTCGAATTTTAGTGTCGCCTTTTCAGTCCACTGTTAAAAGACTTCCTAGATATTTAGACTATTGTGCTCTTTTATTTTGGCGTCTTTAATTGGCATCTGATTCGCGCCTAGAATACCATTCTACCTAGAATTCCGCTGAGATCCAAATAGGTTTATGAGGTGTGTTTTATATCTAACACGATGTCATATCCTTTTTATAAATCCCAAGGTTAAATGTCATTGGTTACTTGACTGTCTCTTTGAGAATTCCCTGTTGCTTGTAGACAATCTTATGGAGATAGAAGTGCCATAAATATTTATGCCCAAATGGAACAAACAAAAGCGATTGTGCTTCCTCAGACAATGACATAGATGCGCTCAATACGAAGATAATATTTTACAATTTAACTTTTGTAAATGATATATTGACACCGGACTGTTCAAAATATCGAGGAGAAATATTTACTCTTCTGATATGAAGAATAACTTATTATAAAATATGACAAATACGCTTTTATTATTAACAGTTATAGAGCTAAGTATTATAATTACTTTAGCAAAAACTCTTCATTTATATAGGTTCGGTTGAAAACCAGTAATTTGTTTTTTGTTTACGCTTTATTTTACTTATTTTTCTTTGCTTAGAACTATTTTTCTAGTTCGAAAGAGAGTTTGAATATGAGGTGCAGGGTTAAAACTGGATAATTTATATTGGAATTCGCCGCAGACCCCACGAAGGAGGAGTGAAACGTAAATAAATAAAAATGTATATATAAAAATGTATATTGGTGTTCAACGAAATCTGTGCGTGTGTGTCTGAAGATAGATAGATAACGATAGAGAGAGAGAGAGAGAGAGAGAGAGAGAGAGAGAGGTTGAGAGGGAGAGAGAAACAGAGTGAGGAAGACAAATAGAGACAGAGAGACAAGATTTTCTATAAGCTAAACATAACATATACAAACATATAAATACGTAAACGTATATTTAAAAGAAAAGGTGTGATTATCATATAAGATACCAAGCCAGACATGAATCTATAAAATTATATTTGTTAGACAAGTTAATGAAGCCTAATATTTCCGAAGAAAAACAAACTCACATTAACCTAAAAATCGTATTTTACTTTTTAAATATTAATATTTCTGTATCGGAGCCAAGCGAGAAATTCATGATTATATCTCCTGCTTTAAGGTAAGATAATCATATCTTAATTATTATCTTTAGGTAAGATAATCATGTTTTAGGTATTCATCACAGTTTTTAGCAAGGTGCCAGACACGATAAATAATTTGATACTCGAAAAAAGTAGAGGTTAATTCATAATGACCTTTTACTAGTGCCCTCTGTCTTCAGGTTTCGTAACTTTAAGTTGAAAGTTTGTGAGTCCATTGGTTGACTAAAACGAACCGCTTTAAGCAGTATTTTTACCATGTGAAGGGACCTGACCTGACAAGTTTCAATTGTTGAAACTTTTAGAAATTAATTTTGATTTTTATTATAGCTCACCTGCTAGAATTTTAAAAAGCTACTCAAGGTCGAAGGTTACTGAATGGGTGGGGGTGATATAAACGACAGAAATTTGGAAGAGGACAGTGAAATGATCAGTTGGGTTAAAAACGAAACACTAATGGCTGTCCATAGAGGGTAAAAATCATGAAAAAGAGGGCATCTATTTGCTGTCAGTCAGGCAGTTAAGTGCCATACATGATACACGCGTGGGCGACCATGTTTCGAAAGAGACATAACTGACTGGGCAGAAGATTATCCCGCAGTAGGTTGCCATTGCTTTCTGCGGTAGACTGGTTGCCGACCAAGGCTATAGAACCCAATCTGTTCTGTTATTTAACCCATAACTGGAAGGAAGAGACGGATTAATACCTTTCCCACGGGTATTTGCGCGTAAGTGAATGCAATGAATTCGGCTGAAATTCGAACTCGGCTCCCCGAGTTCTCGTTCCGAGCCGATATCCAATGCACCACAACGCACATCCTTTGCTGTATTTTCTTTTGTTCATCAAAACTAAAGAATTAAGGATCGAATAACAGGAATACTTGTATCTATGGAGCTCACACTGTGTTTGGTGGGCTGCTTATTTTTACACCGTTTTGTGCTTATTCCTCGATTGCGTCTCTGTGAACTTAAACTGGGAAAAGTCTATTGAAAGTTTAATAAAGGAACAAAAGGTGAAAGAACGCTACGACGAGAAAAAAATCTTGTATAAATATTTTGGGTTCTGATGTGGCCCGGAAAGCGATATATATCTGATTCGAGGTAGTTATGCGGTTTAGGCAAATGTAGGTCTTGGAAATGATGGAAACAAAAAGGAAATTAATACTGAGCATCAGGAAGAGACAGCTGAAGTTCCTGGGACACGCAATGAGGAAGGAGGGCTTAAAGAATCTGATACTAACAGGTCAGATAGAGGGAAAAATAGACAGGGGAAAGCAAAGGATAACATATTTGAAGGACCTAATCAGGTGGATGATGGAACGAGGATTGCATGGTGTAACAGGAGAAGGCGTGCTCAGAGCCACCAGGAATAGGGAAACGTGGAAGGCCATGATCGCCTACGTCCTGAAGTGACAAGGCTCTTAGAAGAAGAACCGGGTAGGGCAATCTAGTAAGTAGACGTAATGGACGGTACACGTCGTATGCAGTATCCTGAGATGTAAGCTTAGTCCAATTGTCGTAGACCAATAGACTTCTAGCGGTAGACCTATAGACTTAGACCTCTATAAGTCCTAGCCTTACTCTGAATTTATAGCCGACACCAGCCAATCACATTACTGTGAGGGCGAACCAAGGTGTATGCATATTCATTACATATTCATTACACGCGGTTCTTTATTCATGAATTAATTTGGCATATTCTGGTATGTTAGGCAAGTGACACTTGGTTGATTTTTTTCTGCTAATTCTGTCATGTCTTTTATTCGGTCATCGAGAAGTATGACTGTTTTGCTCTAACCGTCTTCCCCCCACCCCCAGTCACTTTGACTTCTGACTCTCTCCTCCCGCTGCTCTGACCATCTCTACTTTACAATGGCCTATTTCGCCACATCACTGATTCGGCTCGTATAAGCCTGCGTGCGGAAATTTCCATCTTCCGGTTAAAAGGTACTTGATCTCGAAAGTTTTTATTTATTTGTTATTTATTTTATTATTTTTTCTTACTTGTGGGGAGCGGGTGTTTGTTTGGAAGTCCTCGTATCTAGACATTGTTGTTGATTACCGATTAACCAGACTCAAGAAAAAATATATAGTACACACTTGACTTGTTTGCTAATCAATTAAGCAGATAACTATTGTCTCATAAACCTAGAAATTCTAAATTTGCTAAAATTTGACCAGTTCTTTTTTATCCTACATCAAATTTGAGTATATATATCCCGTATAGAAAACCAGATCTGCGTAAAGATACCCACTGACTTATGTTAAGATTCTGTATTACTAATTGAAGTATACATAAGAAACGCTTTCTTATGT
The DNA here is from genome assembly GCA_037127315.1 of Ascarosepion bandense. Lineage (NCBI taxonomy): Eukaryota > Metazoa > Mollusca > Cephalopoda > Sepiida > Sepiidae > Ascarosepion > Ascarosepion bandense. The sequence continues at coordinate 6,465,850 of JBBBDQ010001351.1, forward strand.
AAAAAAAAAACAAAAACTTGAGACGTTATCTTTACTCGTTGCTTATCAGAGAGTTGAGAAAATTACATTACTGCGAGCGTGTAAAAGAAGTTATATGAGTTTTATGTAGATAAGATCACAGTTTTATTAATGTATGTAAATTTACATGATGTAATCTTGATGGGAATTTAACAGAATTATTGCAAAAGGTTTTCTCGAATTACACAAGTTTTTATTAAAAAATATATATCCATTTAAAAAGAAATTGTCTACAAAAGAAAGAAAGCGAATCAAACAGCATTTAAATTCACATCAAAGATATAAGTTACCTCAGTGTCTATTGCAAAAAGTATCTTCCCTATAAATATACATTAGAAATTATATATGTTAAAAACGATTGGTTCATGAATATATTAGTCGATTATAAATATCTGAATTTTTATAATCCCCCCCCCCCAAAAAAAAATGATATTAATTCAGTATTTTTTTTTATTTTCCCCCATTTTTAAACCCTGAAAGTATCATAAAACAGCGATTTAACATGAGATACTATGCAGGAGTTAAAAGATGTTTGTGGCTCGATAAACTTCCCAAAATTAGAATTAATCACAATTATTTTATATAGACTTTTTAATTGGTCTCAATATTTTTAGCCACTTATATATATATACTACCCGACATAATTATTAGGGCACCCCAGATTTTTAAAAAATTGATATATTTATTATTATTTTTGTATATATTGCCAAGTGGATAATAAATAATAGAATCGTTCTTTTGTTATTATTATTTGCAAAATTTTACAAGGCAGCCATGAAGCCTTTGCTTCGGCCAGTCAATAAGAAGAAGAAACTAGCATTGGAAAGAGATCACAAAAACTGGACACCAGTACAGGTCATTTGATGTACACGTTATTATGCAGTATTAACAAAGGAACCATTCTATTTTCATTTAGAATTATCCATTGGGCAATAAATACTAAAAAAATAGTGTGAAATACATCATTTCATTTAAAAAACTGGGGTGGCCTAATTATTTTGGCCGGTAGTGTATACACACACACACACACACACACACACACACACACACACGCACGCACGCACGCACGCACGCACGCACACACACACACACACTTATATATATATAGTCATCCAATTGCAGTCATGTTTCGCTATATCACCGCTCATCAGTACGCTAGAGATCCGATCGCTTTTGGAACTCAGCGGATTTTGACGGAAATTTTACACCTAATTTATCGGTGCACGCTAGAGAAAGCGGATTTCAGCGTGTTATATACACAATGTAAGCAAACGCCAGTAGCCAAGAGTGTTTAATTCATTGCTGAAGATCGGTGCGCAAATAGCAGTGAGTAGCCATTGTTTTAAAGTTTAACATTTCCCCATATATATATATATATATATATATATATATATATATATATATATTATTTATTTATCTGTAAATTCAGATAAGACTTAGTGGGAAAATAGCAATTTTCAACATGTCATTTTAAGGCATGCATTCTTCAACCCCTTTTAAACAGAGAATGTGGAAAAATTCTAAACCTAGAGGTTAGCTTAATAATTTCTCCTTGGTAGTGGGAGGAATGTGGCCTGACCTTTGATTTAGTAGTGTAGGTGCTGGGGAAGTAACTGTTTGGCAAATTTTAAAGATAATTTTTTTTAAATTTTTATTGGGACTAATTGGGGGAATAGGATAATTATTGTAATTTATACTTATTTCTATGGCGACACATACTTATGATCTCCCTTCATTTGTTTAGGAATATATTTGGTCTTGAAATTTTAAAATTTTTATTTTTCTGTCAAACATAGGTTACAACTATCTCTTAAGCTATTAGGAGTCCTAGCCTTGTGTATGAGTTCCCATTTTATCTGGGGATCTAAATAACTTTCTTTTAATTCCCAGTATTTTCTAGTAAGGGCTGTTTGGTATCTTAAACTAGGGTAACGTGTGTGTGTGTGTGTGCGTTCGTGCGTGTGTGTGTGTGTGTGTGTGTGTGTGTGTGTGTGTGTGTGTGTGTGTGTGTGTACAAAGAGTTTTCTCTTTAACAGAGCAAATTCATGCCAACTTCGAAGTTTCGGGATGAAATTGTTATGATTCTCACATCTTGCAAACAGCACTAACGAGTGAGATAATCATAACGGGGTCCTCGTGAAACTTTGAAGTCGACATGAATCTGCTTAGTTAATGAGATTAAATCTTTGTACCTATCAATGCTCTATCTGCACCCTGATATTGAGCACTCTACGATAAAAAACCTGCTTGCTAAAACACATTTTATCAGTAAAACCATCTGAAAAATAGCAACATTGGTGCTAAACATTAACACAATTAAAAACGATATATATATATATATATATATATATATATATATATATATATAAAGTAAAATCTCTAAGAGATTTTACATCTCCTCAGCAACGTACATCTTTCAAAATGGAAATAAAAGTAAAAATAAAAAGAGAGAAAAAAAAAATTAAAAAAATGAGTTATAAGTGCAAACATTTGAATCTATCTTAAAGTTAAAATCTAAAATTAGACATGAATTACTTCCGGAAATTTTGTGACTTAAATTTCTCAAATCTTAACCGTCCGTTTTTAATTTTATTTTTATTTTTTTCTCTCGGTAGTATATATATATATATATATAGAGAGAGAGTGCGATGGGTAATTTGTCTTTATTTGCCTTGTAAAATTTTGCAAAGTAATAATAACAAAAGAACCATTCTATTTTCATTTAGAATTATCCACTTGGCAATAAATACTAAAATTAATATGAAATACATCACTTTTGAAAAACTGGGGTGGCCTCATAATTATGGCCGGTAGTTTATGTGCGCTTGTGTGTGTGTGTGTGTGTGTGTGTGTGTGTATACAAACAAGTTTAATGGGCAGAAGATTTTCTTTGTCTGTTGGGCTGAAATAACATTGCCAGAAAGTATGTTATTTTTTGTAACTCTTCAGTCAACAGATATAGACTAAGTAGAAAACTTTCAATTTCCTAATGCATATTAAAACAAAGGAGAGAGTAAAGTTTGAATGTGTTCACCAACGGCTTAAATGATAATTTTGAAAAATAATTTTCATTCATTCGAAAGTAAATAATAGAGTTTCGTAATCAGTTAGGATCGTTGGAACCCTACATGTTTGTTGGAGGGGTTGGTCACATGGTCGGTGAAGAAATACATGGTCGTTGAGATGCTACTGAGTAGCAGTGGGTGTGTATAGAGCAAGAGGTAACGATGCAAACCTAGCTTCAGACTAGTTTTGAATTGACAGTTTTCCATCACGTAGACTGGTTGCCATCTCAAGGGGAGATAAGTCAGTCAGCCATGCTATTTAGCGCATAAACGGTGCTGGAAACGAAACGGACTTATTCTTTCCCAATGATATATTTTGTGCGAAAGTGAACTTAACCTGCTCTTGTATTTGAACCTGGTTCGCGTGTTTAGCTTTTAGAATCGTTACACTCCAATTTATGTTATAAAATTCGTCAACATATCGTTAGTAAGATGCAAGATGTTCGTTAACTGCTGAAGAATAAGGATGCTGCGGATATCGTGGACTGAGCTGCAAGCAACGATGAGGTGTTGGAAAGAATGGCAGCAAAAAGGAAATTAATACTGAGCATCATGAAAAGACAACTGAAGTTCCTGGGACATGCAATAAGGAAGGAGAGCTTGGAGAACCTGATACTGACAGGCCAGATAGAAGGAAAAAGAGACAGAGGAAGGCAGCGGATAACATATTTGCAGGGTCTGATCAGGTGGATGACGAAACAGGAGTTGCCAGGAGTAACAGGAGCAAACATACTAAGAGCCACAAGGGATAGGGAGACGTGGAAAACCATAATCGCCTACGTCCTTAAGGGACAGGGCACATAGAAGAAGAAGAAGAATTTTATCGAGGATTAAAGCGTTGTTTCATGAAATTGGTGAAATTGTAATTGGAAGTTTAATCGCTGGGCCTGGCATGCAAACTTGGAATCAGTGAAAACGAGGCAAGCAATAATCAGACATTATTAAATCAGAATTATGGGAATTATTTCTAGACATGGACAGCGGAAGGAATACACTTGTCACGGTCGCCATTAGCCGCCTCTTAGAAAAACAACCTTGGTCGTCACAACCCCTGATCTCGCAGATTTAAGTCCAGCAGCATGTGAGAATCTGGACGACTGACCCAGTATGGCTGAGTCCTAAAACCGTATTTAGTGAGCATCGGATTAGGCAGTGCTTCCCAAACATCATTGAACAACATGGAGAGTAATTTTTATATCTACAGTTTTTTACTTCCTCTAACCAAGGAGTACTTGAACAAATCGTTCCACATATTGTTAGCCTTTTTGTTTGTCCAAAAGAGAAGCTGCTCATCCCGTCGTCCGGGCTGAAGTTATGACCACCTGAGACTAGCTTTTGACCAGCTTTGATAAGCAATAACTAGTTTTGACAAGCATTGACCAGTTAAGACCAGTTTTGGTATCCAGTTACCGCGTGAGCTCAATAAATATTTAACCAGTAACCTGAGCGTACGCCCTCAAGATCCCCATGTTAAAAAATGACCTTGTGTCATATCTCGCTCTAGTCGGGGAGACGGGTAAATACCAAGGCTGCTCAGCCCGGTGACCTGAAACAAAGTGTAGTACGTTATCTTTGTGAGCTTCCGATGCTTCGTCGAGAGAATACTCTTTGGCACGTTGATCTGCCCTGGAAGACTTCTTGCCTCTCTAACTACGGCTTCGTCAAGTGCTACCCTTCGGCACGATCCCGCCTCCGCGGTTGATCTACCCTGGAAGTCGCCGCCGACAATTCTCCAATTCAACAAACGACTAACTTCCGCCAACGATCAACTCGACATTCATTTCGCCGATTAGACCGAAACAACTTCCCTTTGAGAGAAACAAGTCATACCGGACCCGGTACCAATACAAAAATATATCTCCAGACAGTATACACTTGTACATTTGGGGTAAATATAAAATCGACGTTTATTATTTTTGTTAACCTGTGCCTTTGTCCCCCCCATTGTCTTGGCTGTTGACACGTTTCTCAAAAAGACTTGCGGGGGCGACATCCTTATCAGCCCCAGAACACACTCTACACTCGTAGATTAAATTTCCTTTCTGTAATTCAGATGAAGTTAATACCTGCTGAAAACCTGATCATTCGAACAATAACAACAAAAACGAGAACAATATTTTGAATGTGAATAATTTAAACAAAGCTAACTCCTCATTCTAGAAATTCAGACAGAAAGAATATCGATTTGACAAAATTTTAGTGTTAGAATTTTTATTCTTTATCATATCCTACAAAGTTTTCTGTTGAATTCAATAAAGCGCGTTATTTGCCAACGAAGAAAAGAATATTAATTTAGCCTGTCTTCTAAACACTTTCTTTGTGAAAGGCGAGAAATTTAACGCATTTAGTCTCGTTCTCGTCGCACACGTGATCTTATAACACTGACGAGAGTAAAGGTAGTCAACAAAGATGTTCATGATTGACTTCCACTTTTTAATTGGCTTTTGTTGCAGTTTTGTGTCTCCTTTGAAAGATTAATATTGCAACTCGAAAGTAACTTACCGTTATTCCAGTAATTTTTTTTTTGGCAAATTACTCGCCTTCGAAAACATAGAACTGTCGTAAACATAATACGGCCAGAGTAAAAATCTGAAGAATGAAGAATAAACAGAGAAGAAAATTTCATTAACACAATTTTGTTGAGCAAAGTTAAATTGAGACAAGAGCGAGGAAATGACTGAACAACTAATGGGTGATCATGTCTCGAAAGAGACATGACTTGGCAAAAGGTTATCCCTCAGTAGGTTGCTATTGCTTTCTGCAGTAGACTGATTGCCAGCCAAGTCTATAGAACCCAATCTGTCCTATTATTTAACCCATAACTGGCGGGAAGAGACGGATTGATACCTTTCTTAAGGGTATTTATGCGTAAGTGAATGCAAGAAATTCAACTGGAATTCGAACTCTGCTCCCGATTTGTCGATATTCACAGCGCCAAAACGCACATCCAATTACTGAATGTAAAGAAGGCAAAAAGAAAAAAGGCTAAGGATGAAAAAGGAGAAATATATATATATTTTTTTTATTCGTCAAGTTACTTCCGAAATTGTGAAACCATGGCTCTCTACAACTTCCTGTCTGTTGTTCTAATAACATGTCAGCATTTACCATTCGTCTTAGTGTTATATATCGCCGTACGACGACAAAACAACAAACACGCATATATAAAAATATAAGGTTATATTTTTATTAATGACGACGAACCGTGTAGAATAGAGAACGGAAGGGTGATAGCGCACATAGAATGGGTCGACGGGAGTGTAGTTTTTGCCTGTGGTGTTTCTCTGCTTCCACTGGCCGTTCTCTGCTGGCGAATCCATGTGTCGAGGTCTTTATATAGTCTTCTAGAACCGGGACTTTCCTTCCGGTCCTGCCTCGCCCACGCAACACCCACGTAATTCCCAGAGACACCTGTTCTGTTTGCCTCCGTAGTCATTTCCGCCGCTGTCGGATATAAGGTCACACGACATCCGCTCCGGCCTCGACAGGATGTATTTCACAAACACCCGCTCTGCCGCTCGCCGACCCCTCCACCGACGGGAAACACCATCGCTTGCATCACTTCCTC